>CATIWJ010368758.1:0-22474 GCA_949640765.1 Croton laevigatus
TATGCCTACTGTATAATAATCAATTAGAATATATTCAGCAAGCAAAAGATTAATTAAAGAAGAGCCAGTCATGTTAAACTGTACCTTCCTCAATGAGCTTTTGGCGCTCTGCAGGCTCCAGCTTTCCTTTCATCTTGTTTGCTACAGCATTCCTTTCCCCGCGAAGCCGTTCAACTTCCTGCTATCTCTGGAAGTGGCAATTAGATAAAACTGAGAAGCAAACTAATTTTTGTAATTTTAAATTTCTATATTTCAATTAATCATTTTGATTCTCAACAACTTGCCGCATTGCACATTGCTTGACAGTGTTTGTGTGCTTGACTGAAGCCAGCGGGTTTTTTTTATCCAAAATGCATTTCACATAAAAATAATTCAATTTCTGTTAAAAACCAAGTTTTCAATTTTGTATTAAAGGTAAAGGAAATTTTTACAGGAGCCATATCCATAACGAAATTTATAATTACAGCTTAAAAATGAAAATGCATTAAATTGAAGAGAGAAAAAAAGACCTTTTGAAGAGCCAGCATTTTCTCGTAGAGCTCAAGCACAAGTTCCAAATTAGCATTGGAGTTCCTGTTCTTTATATTGAGAGCAACCGCATCCTTATTATCCCTTATCCACTTGAAATCTATAGCTGCCTTCCACTGAGGCTTCACCGCTAAACTCCATGAAATTCAAAACGACGACAATAAATAAGAATTACAATCGACTTTCAACTCCAGACAAAAACAAAATTTACTCACCAGTTTTGTTATCTACGCTCTCCGTGAGAGGAGGTGCTGCCTGTACAGCATTTGCAGAAAGCGCTCTGCTAAGAAGAGTAAACGGAGGCCTTTTTGGATAGCTATTGTAACGGCGAGAAAAGGAATTTAGGGTTAGGGTTTTGGAGATTGGCTTTGCAAAAATGAAGCGAGAAGAGGAAGATGATGCTGGAATTACAGCCATCCTTAGGGTTTGTAAGGTTGTCCCGCCAAAATATCTCATGTCAGTACCTCTTTCGCCCCGCTTATTTGTTTTCGTTTCTGTGGTCAGATTCCTTCAACAGCAAAAAGAAGGCGTTTTATTTTCTTGGAAAAGGAAAGTAGTAGTACTAGTCCAATTTTTTCACATCAAAATCCGCTATTGTAACGGCGTCGTATTGGTTTCATGGCCAATTTTTAAACGAAATGGAAGAAGTTTTGGATGAATCATTAATCCGACCCAACCGCAGAACGCACATCTTAGCCGTTCACTTGCTCCAGAGAAAACACAACATAACGGACTTATAACCGTTCGATTCCGTTCAGGTAAAAACACAGTGAGAGTAAATCGTGGCCGTCCGTAAGTTAGTTCATGTTACGTCCATAATTGATGCCCCCTATAAAAGGCAGCCAAAATTCACCAAATTGACTTTAGACGTCGAACTTATTATTGGAGATTTGAAGATTCTCTCTGGGTTTTCAAGGTGTGAATCTCTCAACTTCCTCTTTCGTTTCTAGGGTTTATTTAGAATAGTTCTCGGTTTCTTGGTTTGAAGCAGTTACATTCCTATCTATAATTTATTTTGCTTTCTTAATTGTGTATTATATTTTAGTTTCAATTACGTAAACCAAAAAAAAAAATTTCTGGCTGCAATTCGTTTCTTAAAATTCTCATTAGCAAACCCTAGAACAAAAGTCAGGATAAATTCCCATTCCTTTGTTACAAGAACTTGAACATTTAACTGTAGGTCATTCCCTGTTTTTTTTTTACACGAATTTATTGAATAGACCAAGACAGAACTTTGGTGATTGTAGTCGCCGGTTTGATCCCTTGAACGTCAGATCTGGTCCATCTTGCAAGAGGCTTGTTCTGGTTTTAGTTCGCGCTGTTCTCTGACCTTCTATCCTTGCGTTCTTTCAAGGTTTCTTTCTTTGCTATTTGGTAAAGTTGTGATTACTTGCTAGAGCTGCATTCTTGTGTCAGAGTATGCTGTTGCGCGCTATTTAGGCTAATTTATCCTGTAGTCTCGGGTTGGCCTGGTTGGCCTGTTGTGCATGACCTTTTTTTTTTTTTTTTTCCAGTAGTGCATGACCTTTGAAATTACATGTTTATGTTTGAGAATTCTTTAGGTGTACATCGATAAGTAAATATTGAATCGATATAATTGAAAATTCCCTATGTATGCATTAATTAATTGCGTTAAGCCTTACCTAGTTTATGCTATGTATAGATGGCACGTACCAAGCAAACTGCTCGTAAGTCTACTGGAGGCAAGGCACCAAGGAAACAGCTTGCGACCAAGGTAACTTACATATCATAATTCTACAACATTATTGATATAGAGCATGTAGTGTATTTTTTTTTTTTTTTATCAAAATTTTATTGATATTTGACGTTGGTGTCTGTCCACAGGCTGCTCGTAAGTCAGCCCCGACCACTGGAGGTGTGAAGAAGCCCCACAGATACCGTCCTGGAACTGTTGCTCTTCGGTATGTTCTTGACAATCTTTTATGTGTTTTGAGGAAGAATTTGGTAGAGATTTGTTCTGGTTTTAAATTCCTGAATTTGACATTATATTAACATGAATTTTCAGTGAAATTCGCAAGTACCAAAAGAGTACTGAACTCCTCATCAGGAAACTGCCATTCCAGAGGCTTGTTCGTGAAATTGCTCAGGATTTTAAGGTATTGCTGGGATATCAATATCTTGTTTATTTTACTTGTACTTTTATTTTTGTTGTGGTTCTTCTATTGTAATTTTTTATCACATTTGATACATTGACTGATAATTGCAACTTTGCTTTACTTGGATGCAGACTGACTTGCGATTCCAGAGCCATGCTGTTTTGGCCTTGCAAGAGGCAGCAGAAGCATACCTTGTTGGATTGTTTGAGGATACCAATTTGTGTGCTATCCATGCTAAGCGCGTTACCATAATGCCCAAGGACATTCAGCTTGCCAGGAGAATCCGGGGGGAGAGGGCTTAGAAGCTCAATTTGGTAGAAGGCAGCCAAGCTGATTATTGGTGATTGTATTGTGTTAGTGGATGTGTTTCTATTAGGATCTTAAGAAACTCTTATATGTCAGTTGTTTCTCTATGTCTTAAAGTGGATGATTAGGAGGGTCAGGCTTTTGTAGTAGGGTACTTAAGTTGGGGTTGGCTGGTACAGTGGAATGTTGCTATTAAACCCTGAACAACCTAACGTTGTTCTTTCAAATTGTTTTAGCTGTTCATGAATTTGATGTGTTTTATCTATAAATTTGTTTGGCATTATGAATATGCGAATTATGCAATGCCTGCCAAAAATATTGATTTGTTGGCCTCACTAAAGGTGCGCACAAATTTGATTTTGATTTAGATATTTGATTGGTAATTTTCAGGTAACAATTCGAAGTGTGTTACAGATTACGCTAGTTGCATTCTCTCTTATAACTGGGGACTTTTCGCATTATAATGAGCAAGCCTTGGCTGTTATGCAGCCGGGCATTGGGCAAAATCCAGAAATTGTTCTGTCGAATTTTTTCTGAAATTATACTTTGCAAACATAAAAAAAAAGAATTTGAATTTCTAATCAACTAAAAAGTATATGTTCGAAATTACTTGTGCTTTTTTTATCTTTTAGCTTTTCAAAAGCACTTAGTTTATGTGAAAACAGCTTATTAGCCGAAACAAAACCTAGACAAATGAACCCAAGAGGTTGGCCTGGTGGTGAGGTAAGTCACCAAAAACTAAAAAGTCCTGGGTTCAAGCCTTGAAGGTAACTAAAGACAAAAAAAAAAAAAAAAACCTAGTCAAATGGGTAGATTATTGGATTTTTAAATTAAAAAGGACTTGGAAGTGACTGATACAAAACCTAGACAAATGGGTAGACTATTGTATTTTTAAATTAAAAAGTACTTGAAAGAGGCTAACGAGCAATGCCAAAAATAAAAATTAGAAAAAAAAAAAAAAGAGAATACTTGAGAGCCCTAAAGACAGGGTAGACCAAAAAATTTGGAGCATCAGAATCTTATTTGGAGTAAAGGCAACCAAAACATCATACATGGATAATCTAACAGTATAATTTTATTATTTGGAATAAAGGCAACGGTTCCCCTTTCGAGTTGCAAACAAATAATCTGTAACCATAACAGGACAGTTAAAATTTGAGCAAAATGAAAAAGAGAAGCTGCATCTCAACGATGACGAGCAATAGAAGTTTCATGTGCAACAACTTCCTCTATAGTCAGCCAGAGCTACAGTTCTAATGGACAAGCCAAAATTTCTTATTAAATAGGGCATTCCCCAAGAATATACTTTCCATCAAAGATTCATTTGGTGTGGAAACAAGGAGAGACCAAAAGACAAGCGCAGCCACGGGACTCCATTCAAGGACAATCTACAGAGGGCCTGGAAACGTTCCATTCTCCCTTTGCTCATTCCACCTCTCTACCTGTTCACATGAAAAACCCAATGTTAGTTCGAAAGGGTCAATAAGCCACACAATACACAGGTCCATTCTCCTCCCCATCCCATCCATCCAACACAACACACAACAATAAGCCAAATCCTGCTTTTATCAGAGAAGATAATTGCAATCAAAGGTGAAGGAACTACATGCAGGGACAGCTAGGTAGGAGGTTCAAACAAAATAATAACCAAGTATACAAACCCAAAACTGATTGAATAAAGATACTCTTAAATAGCTCCATGATCATGAAGCATGCAGAAGCTCTACAAGAAATGTGCGACTAGACACCAGGGTCAATTAAGCAGAAAAGCATCTCACGGTTTAATATAAGAGTAAGATGCTCAATCACTAGAACTACAGACTACTGTACAAATAATAATGACAGGTTGAATTAGCAAAGCCCAAAATGAAAGCTGAGTTCATAAGAAATGCCAAATTCTTATCTCCTAAATTCCTATCAGTCTTTATAACATCTCAAGCGATACGTTATTAGGTTAAATTTTGACTCAAAAAAAAAAAAAAAAGGAAAAAAAAATCTTATTCTATCATTTAATTGTCCAAAAACTTACTTTCAAAGAAAAAACGCATTATCCACAAACTATTATAAATTACTACCAGAAGCTGAAAGTCCAATTACCTTAATCTTTCATATATATGAAACCAAAATCATTTTGCACCGTAATATTTTCAAACATTTTCCACAATAATAACAAGATTAATAACCAGTGCAGCTTCAGAAGGAAATGCGATGAACAATCCAGATTAGGCAAGATATGTGATAATCATGATTATCATGTGAGTCTCTCCAGCATTTCCTCCATAAATCATGATAAGTAACTGACACCAGCAACATCAAATGAAAATTCTATGTGCAGCCAACTAATTTCTAACAAATTCTAATGTGAAAATCTACACCAGTTCTTGTTGTAGAACAATAATACAAGCATCACTTAAAAGAGACAAAAATCTAGCCCTACAGAATGATGATCACAACGTCAATACTTCTAGTGCAACGGGTTCATTTTCAACAATATGTAAAAGTACAGCTTTTAGAACATAACAGGTTAAAAATGAATGAGCCTTTCCAATCCTTAAGTAAAACAAATTTCACATCCCTTGGGATATCAAAAATCTGAAAACACATACCCATTCACTAGGACAAAGAGAACGATAATATTTGGCAAATTTGTCACATTCAGGAGCTTCCTCTCCCTTGGCTGCTACACAACTGGAGATGATCATAATAATAAGTATCATTTTATGTATGTAGTATACACTAAAAGTACTAATAAAGAAGTAAAGAAATTGATTTACCGATGATACTCAATATATCGTGTAAAGCAGTGCCTAGTCTGATTTGTAGTTGGGAAACGATAATCAGCAGGTGCTGTCTCCAGCTGGATATGAACAAGGCACGTCAATGCATAAATGAACCCATAGAAAAGTAGCATACAGAAAATCAAAAGCAAAAGTTCCAGACAAAAAGTAATACCTTTACATCTGGAGTTTCATCAGCAGCTTCTTGTTCATCAGAGGTTTTCTCTTCAGCGGTTTCATTGCTTTCTGTATCAACAACAGGGGCATCTTCACTACCGTTTTCAGCACTAGGATTACTTTCTGTCTTTTCTTCAGCATCAGCAACCGCTGTATCTTCTTTTTTTTCCTCAACAGCAGCAGCTGGTGCTTCCTCAGCTTTCTCTGCTGAAACATCTGTAGATTCTGGTTTCACATCTTCCTTTACTTCCTCAGGCTTAGAAGGTACATCTGTCTTCGCCTCATTCTCCTTCAATAAATAGTGCTGCATTTATAACAACAAAATACATAGTTGTATCAGCATTACTGAATCATTGGCTGAGGAAAGGAAGAAATGTTGAGTATATTAATGAAAATGACCTCAAGCTCTCAGTAGATATGCTAGGGATCATAAACAAGACTCGCAAAAGTATTTTTACTCGGGCAAACTGTTATGACCCAACCCCGCAACTGGCGTGCTACTAGACCGGAGTCTGACCGCACAAGCCTCCAAATGATCCACCTAACTGCCTTCGTCAACTACGTAAACCCAAATCCACATGCCAAAAATGGTTAATCCAAGTTTTCTAAGTAGTTATGTGGTCTAACTTATATATCATATCAAATCTCAATTAATATCTAATGTGGGATTTCACACAAACTTCAAAATTAGGCAAAATTAAGCAAAGTTACTGTAGCTTCACCAAACTATTGTAGTTACAAAATCAAAATTTAGATGACAATTCAGTGCATATTACGGAAAGAATCTGTTTTCTTGTTTATTGGCTAAATATCATTGACATAAAATCAGGCCGAGCAAGCAATGCACTCAATTAACGTGGTAAGTAAATGAACCCCCAACCAATTCTTAAACATAGCACACAGAAAAAGCAAGCGAAACCAATGCTTCTCAAATGAATATTTACAGCAGAAAGAAGAAACAAAATAAAAATTTGGACTTTATTTATGCCAAAATCTCGATTCCAGAAACTAAAATATCATATTCTTCCCTTCTTCTTTTTCTATACTTAAAAGAAAAGAAATTACATTTCCCAAAAACATAAAGAATCAAACTCATCATCAACCGAAAAAAAAAATTCCATGACTAATCAATTTCTGATAATCTGGAACCATGAAAGTCAAATTAATCCTTAGAAAGTCTCAATTGGTCAATAATTTTAGGCACTACAACCTATCGAAAATCGAAGAGATCCAACGCAAATAAAAGGAAAGAGATCAAATAAAAAAGCGGCACAGATCTAGCTAAGCGATCGATTCACTCGATGCAAAAGAAACAGCAGCATTTTCTGATAGATTAAGAGATAGAAACGGCACCTCAGATAAGGAAGGGGTTCCGCTTGTTGCAGCTTCCGCCATTGCTGGAACAAGAAACCAAAGTGGAGCTGACGGATTACAGGAAGGAAGGGCAGCCTCCAGCAAAGTAACTAGAAACGGAAGAAGAGGAAAAAGACACAGCCTTCTCTTTTCTTCTCAGGTTTAGGTTAAGACAAACAAGGTTTACTGTTTCACCGTAGGGGTAAAAGGCGAGCGCTTGAAATAAGATTTCAAGTGCTGTCGTTTTGAGAGCCACGTTTCTATTTGTTGTTTGTTGAGAGCTAAAGCAGCAATCGTTTTTGAGGTAATTTTGAGAAGCTGCTGGTAGCCTGCTACTACTGCTCACGTCACTTCGTCAGGATATGCTACTAAACTGGGCCTACATTACCGATATCAACTTGGGCTTCGAACTGGGTGATGATCTGGGCTAGTATGTTTTTTAAAAAAATTAATAGATGTAATTTTCTTGTAATTTTATTTAATGCATATAAATAACTTTGAAATATTATACTTAGCTTATTTTTCTCAGAGGTGCTCCAACTTGGATCATTGTAATAAAAAATGGGTCAATTACATATATAGTATATGAACTTTAGAGGTTCTTTCACAAAGGTACCTAAACTTCATTTTCTTACATAAAAATACTTGATCTTTGAAAAAATTTGCAAAAAAATCATTTTAGCCCGTTACCAGGTTGCAGCCGGTTGCAATATACTTGAAATTTTACAAATGCATCCCTAAATTCCTTCCCCTCTCTCCACTTTACCCCAATTTAGGGTCTATTAACTATTTAAAAATTATTTTAAATTTTCAAGGACTCTTTCATAATTTTCCCATAGCCATCATCTTCAACTTCCTCTCGTTCTCCTTCTTCTTTTCCTTCCGATAAAACCACCACCACCGTGTAACCACCGCCACCATCTTCTGGAGCCATTCTCTGCTAGCTTCACCTGCGCCCTCCAATCCTATCCTGCTCGCCCACCGCCTCGGCGTCGTGTTTCCACTCGTCACAACCCTCACCGTCTACACTCGATCTCCCTCCACTTTTTAAGCGCTGCATTTCGAAACCATCAGAGCACAACTCCCAAAATGCTCCATTCTTGTTCATCGATTTTCACAGGTTGAGAATCCCCACTCTTATCTCTTTTCGGTTACCTCCAAAGGCCTCCCGGATCAAATCTGAAGCACTTGCGACAGAGAAGAGATCATACATAGATCTCCTCTCTTCCTCCATTTTTTCTTTTGTTTTTGTTGGATTTCACAAAGGAATTGCTACTGAGTTTCATGTAAATCTGATGTATTTTTCTGGGTCAGATTAGCAGAGGACCGAATATCACTATCTTGATCGGAAAGAGAAGTGAGGAAGGACTGGGATTTGTGAGAAACCAGTCTGCATTTTAAAGCCATTCTTCTAACAGAGACGACGGGAAAAGAGCTTCAGTGGTGACTTGTGCAACCGGATTCGAAGTGGAGATTCCTAATCTGTTCTCCGATTTGAGAAAGAAGATCAGATTTCTGCTTCCCCTTGGATTGAGATCAGAAAACAGAAGAGAATGGCAGTCCGCATTTCTTTATCGACATCGATTCTGGTTAATATTTCTTCATTTTCTTTTGTGATTTACATTCTATTTTGCTAAGATTGTGATTTGTATGGAGAATTGAATTAACTATTGTGTTTGGATTGAGATTGAATTTGAGGATTATTTTGCGAATTAATTTGTTTGGGTAATGCTATTCTCATTTCTATTATGCTTTCTGTTTGGACTCGTTGCTAAGATTGAATTAATTTGTTTCAGATTTACTAGAGCTACTTTTGTGCTACATGTTCTTTCTTTTTTCTTTGTTAATCTGAAATTTTATTTTGTCTACTTCTCTAACCTCTCTGAATTTGTTGAGAATCTTGAATTTTGAATGTATTTATCATCTCATACTTCTGTTATTTTGAATTTTTTTTCGGTTTTGCAAAGCAAATTCATTCCTATTTTATTTTTGTTTTTCACTTTTCATGTACAAGATTTTTTCGGGTGGTGGGATAGCGGTTTCCGGCGAGGATAGCAGTGGTGTTTATGTTTAGAGGTTGAAGGTGGCGGTGGTGTTGAAGGGGAAGTGGTAAGTAGATTGTGTAATTATAAAATAGTCCCCAAAAATACTAGAAAAAATTTAAATAGGTCCAATTTGGATGAAAGAGGAGAGAAATAAGAAGAACATGTGTGTATTTGTAAAATTGAACTCGCCACATCATTATGCAACCGATTGGGAACCTGGAAACGGGCAAACACCAATTCTTTGCAAATTCTTTAAAAGATCAGGTATTTTTGTGTAAGAAAATGAAGTTTTGGTACGTTTGTGAAAAAACCTTCAAAGTTCAGGTACTTTCGGTGTAATTTACCTAATAAAAAATATATCAACTTCAATTTATAAAAAAAATACCTCAACTTACAAAACAATAACAAAAAGATATTTCTAACTGGTTTTTAGGTCTCAAATAGGTTATAAGGACCAAAATATAATTTTGACTAAATTTCATTTAAGATACCTAAATTTTAGACAAAAAATGTAATTCTCATTTTGGCCTGGATATTATTTTTCAAAACTGAACTTATTATATTTTTTATAATAATAATAATAATAATAATAATAATTATTATTATTATTATTATCTAGTAGTAAATATAATATTTATTATTTTTATTCAAATTAATTAAATTTAATAATTAAAAAAATAATTTTTAAAATAAAATTTTAGTATTTAAAATTTATTTATAATTTTAATTAATTAATATTATTATTAATATTATTAAAAGAAATTATTATAAATATAATTTGTTCAATCTTAAAAAATAATATTAAGTTATGAGGCCAAAATAAGAAATACATTTTTTGTCTAAAATTTACGTGCCTCGGATGAAATTTGGTTAAAATTATATTTTGGTCCTTATGACCTATTGGAGACCTGAAAACGAGCTGAGAGTATCTTTTTGCAACAGTTTTGTTAGTTGAAATACAATTATGTTACAAATTGAAGTTGGAGTACATTTTTATTACAACAGCCAAAATTAAGGTGCCTCATGTGAAAATAAGCCATTAATACTCATATTTGTCACCAATACAGATTGGCCCAAGTGGTAATAAATTTGTATTTGCTTATGGAAGTCCCAAATTCAAGACCTATAATAAATTTGTATTTGCTTATGAAGGTCCCAAATTCAAGACCTAATGTATGTAGCCATCCCTCGTATTTTATTTTTATATGAAAATTTATATTTTTGCAGAAAATTTGCAATAATCCTTCTATACTTTTATATGAAAATTTTATATTTTTTAATTTTAAATTTTTTGAATAAAATCTATGAAGACACATTATCCATACCACCTTGTACCTTAATTAATATAAATATTATTTTACTAAGCAAAAAGGATTTTGCGAAATTTGTCTCCAACCTTCTTTATGATAACCATGTTTTCAAGTATGAATAAATAAAAATGGCTACCAAAAAAATTATTTTTAGTCAAACCATTAAAAAAAAAAAAAAAAACTACTTCTCTGTATTCTTGCGATGATAGAATCCAAATATGAAGAAGCTGACCCTTTTTAAACCGTACATCAAACTCATGGGGGATAGATATTTTTACATGAGAGATATTCCATAGGAGTAAGTTTAACATAGAACATATGATAAGTGGAATAGGAGGAGGAGGATATGAAGGAAACAAATTATTGAATATTTTGGCTCCTATACCATATTAAATAAGAGACTGATGACTTTATTTTCACTCATAAAAACAACCTTTTTTATAATATAAGGTTATGCAAATAAGAATAACTAATAGACTGAATACAACGAATTGCAAAATAAAATAAATTATACAACTATATTTAAACATAACAAAATACTTTCTTAGTATCGAGTATAAAAGATTTAATTTAAACTTTGATCTATATATTAGGTTATACATGCATCAGTCATTAAACTACAATTTGACATGCAAAAATTTATATTTTTGACATGCTGACAAATATAATGGTAAATTTTAGTGAATTAAGTGAAAAATGTAGTAGAGACTGATGTAACGAGTAATAGAATGATGCAAACGATTTTGTTACAAAAGAAAAGAATGTTTGTGACGACTCTAATTAACTGGTTTTTTCGAAGAAAAAAAAAAGAGAATTTTTTTTTACTTTTTATCCATTTAAGAAGTTTTAAAATGAAAGGAAAAGAAGTTTGATTGTTTTTGTTTAGTTATACAGCCAGACCCAGTGGCCACATGAACTAACAAAATTATTGGAAGGTACATTCGATTTGTGTGTGTATAAAAGAAGGCTGAAATGAATTAACTCAATTACTTATCCATCCAAATAATGCATCTAAGGCTCTTCCCTTGAAGAAGCAATTCAAATGCTTTGTTAATGTCTTTGAATCTCACTTCATGTGTTATGTACTGCTCCAAATTAAGTTCCTGTTGTTAAACCATTACAAATTAATCTTAAAGATTATTATTGTTTAGAATAGGGAAATAAATAGTGAATACCTTGTCTATATATTTCTGGGCCAAAACCTGAATATCAGATTTGGGTTTGAGGCCTCCAAATGTGGATCCATACACAGTTTTCCCTTCGAGAATCTCAAAGGGATTCAAGCTCACCGCTGATCCATGCATTTCTACTCCCAATATCACTGTTTTCCCCCATCCCTAAAACCAAATAATTTTTGCAAAATGAAAATGAGAAAAAAAATATAATTCAAAATCCAACAACTTGTGTGCATTTTTAATTCACTCAACCTCTCCCAACTCACGTGACTACTAAGCAAATTCAAATGGTAATATTGAATTTTATTTGTGAGTGACGGAATAGGACAAACTTTGTGTGTGGTAATCTTAATTAGCTTAGTTTAAAATGATAGGAAGGCAGGGATTAAAATACGTAATCTTTTCAAACCTGTCGGCTGCTGCTAAAGGCTTCTGCCATTAAGGAGGCTAATCCAATGCATTCAAAGCAGTAATCGGCACCTCCATCTGTCATTTCCTTAATCACCTAATCACATAACGCCACGGATATAAATTACTCTACGCAAATTGACAATTCTTCTCTGTATTACGATATATACTATACTATAGTGCTAGTAACAATCACAATTTCTTGTCCTTTTGAGTTATCATTTTCGTTTTAAGAAATTACTTTGTAATATGCATATATTATTACAATACAAATCATCTGTCTAATAAATTTATTTTTAAAAAAATTATGTTATATTTATTTTTATGTTAACAATTTGATCACCTCATTGACAGGCTTCTTCCCACACGATGAAGGGTTGACGAAATCGGTAAGTCCAAATTTTTTCCCTGCAAAGATTTGAATTCCTCAATACGAAATTTTAATTTATAATTCAATCAAATTAAAACAAAAAACAATTTACCAATCTCAAATTTTTCAGGATTTAAATCCACGCCTATAATTTTTGAAGCTCCACGTAACCTAGCTCCTTCTGCAACCTGATAAATTTCTCATGGTGAACGTTATTTATCTCATCTTTTATCCTTTTGGGGGTATTAATCAAATCAAAAAGTTGAAAAAGGTTTAAAAGGAAATACAGCAAGTCCCACAGCGCCCAATCCAAAAATGGCCACAGTAGATCCTTGCTCTACTTCTGCTACTTTCCACGCTGCTCCTAACCCTGCACACTCACATCATGGTGAGGTCACCACGGCTTTGAATTTTCAAGTGCGTGGAAAGTAATATGATATGAAAACTGACCTGTGGAAATACCACAGCTTAGAAGGCATGCCTTGTCAAGTGGGATCTGAAGACTGAGCTTTACCACATGGGCTACATCCACCACTGTATATTCAGTGAAGCTCGACACTCCCAAGAAATGATTCACTTTTTCCCCTTTCATGTCTCTAAATCTACTTGTTCCATCTCTTTCCATCCCACACTTCATTCCATTTACTGGGTATTTTGAACATATGTTACTCTTCCTCGATTTGCAGTCTCTGCATTCCTCGCAATCTGTAGCAAATACTGGTAACACCTCATCCCCTTCTTTTACTTCTTCTACTTCCTCTCCCACACTCTCCACGACCCTTATATCATTAAAACTTTAATTCTTAACTTATTAAATCAAACAATAAATACAACACACTTGAATTATTATTACCCTGCAGCCTCATGTCCAAAGATTCTTGGAAACTTTGCTCCAGCTTCCTGATAAACAGTTCCATTAACAATATTTATGTTTATTAGTTAATTATTAATTAAGCTAACTACAATATATGTAATAATTAATTATACCGGCTTCATATTCCAGAAGGTAATATCACTATGGCAAAGGGATGTGCATATGATCCTTATCCGAACCTCCCAAGCTTTTGGAGGATCCACTTCTATCTCTTCTATCTGTAATGCCTCTCCTGGATTTCTGCATACCGCAGCTGTGTTTCCCATCAAATCAGAGGAAAATATTAATCAGTAATATCAATTATATATAAAGATTAATCACAAAAATAAACAAACAAAATTAAAGAACCTTTGCATCTGATAGGTTTTCCTGCTGTTGACGATGTATTGTTGACCTCCATGTATTTAAAGGAAATCAAAAAAAGAGAAACACCTTGTAGTCTTGTACTAGAAAACAAATATTTATAACAGCGAAATCAAAGCGATCTAAATATTGTTGCTTTAAATCCTTCTTCCTAACAAGCTAGTTATATGCACAATATCATACGAATAGTCAAACAACTGACAAGTACTATTATAATTATAATTAGTTATAAAATATTCTTTAACAACAAATGAGGGTAATCTTAAAAAATTACTACTTTTACTAATATAAATCTATTAATATAGAAAATTCCAATAAGGTAAAAAAAGATTGAAAAGCTTAATATAGTTACATAATCGGGTTTGATAGGTTTTTGTTGATAGGAATAGTATTGACATTATTTTATTTATAGGAAGATCTAATTGACCGAATAAACACTATGTGTATGAATATATCATATATAATAGAGGTAATCCTCTTCGTGGGCTGCACAATAAGAGACAGTATGCCCCTTAAACGTGGGCTACACAATAAAAGATAACCTGCCCCTTAAAAATATATGCTAAATCGGTGATTTGGAAAAAATTAACTCATAACCTCCACTTCTAATCATACAAAGGTAAGTGAGAAGACTAAAAAAATCCCACTCAATTGGCAGAACATTATTGACATTAGATGCTTTTATTTATTTGGTAAGTGAGAAGACTAAAAAAATCACACTCAATTGGCAAAACATTATTGACATTAGATGCTTTTATTTATTTGGTAAGTGAGAAGACTAAAAAAATCCCACTCAATTGGCAGACCATTATTGACAGTAGATGCTTTTATTTATTTGATCATACGCATACTTGTGGGACGAATCACTTGTTTAAATTATTTATTTTATGTAAATTATTTTTGTAAAATTTTAACTAGTTCTTCTAATAAATTCTTTGCATGCTTTTCGTTCCAATCTATCTATTTATCTATAAAAAATAGAGGCAATGAGGCAAAATTAGTATTTTATAAAAAATAATAGGTGCTAAATAACATATCCTTTGTTAAAAAAAATAAAGAGAAATTTACCAAAAAATTCCTATCTTTTACGTAAACTACATTTTCTTCCCTATATTTTTTTTTCAGACAAAAACATCCCTTCTTTATTGTTCTGTTAACAATAATCTCCTTCTGTCTATTTTTTCTGTTAAAATAACGGTTGAAGGACTAAAATATAATTTTACAGGTCCTTTTGAAAAAAATAAAAAAATTAAAGGACTATTTTTGAATTATCCCTCCTTCTACCTTCTTCAACCTTGTTCCTATCATCGACGAGCTCCTGCCAAAGAATACATCGGAATAACCAAGACCCACCACTGACCGCCATCACCACCAGCCAAAACAGATCAATCACTGCCTAGCTCAAACCCACATCAACATTGAATCTTATGGAAAGAATCCATTTGATTTAAAATTCTAAATTTTCCCAACTAATCAAACCAATCCCTAGTAGTTTCTTAAGCCAACAAACAATCTACTAAAAGTCAATACCAATACTAATGACTCATTCAAAACCCAAATCCAAACATGCTCACTCGATCATAAGTCAAACCCAGAATGAACCATTGTCCTAGGGGTGAGCAAAACCAAACCAGAATCGAAATCAAACCAACTCGAACCGAATAATCGGTTAATCGAATTTTTTTGTTCAGTTTTCGGTTCGTCAAAATATGTGAACCGAAATTTTTGTTCGTCAAAAGACATGAACCAATTTTTTTTTAACGTGTAAAATTCGGTTAAAATCGATTTCGAACCGAAAACTGAACTGAAAAATCGGTTAACCAAATTTTCGGTTCGGTTTTCGGTTCATGAAAAAAAAATTCGGTTTTAAATCGAAAATCGAAAAATCGGTTCGGTTTTGCTCAGCCTTACATTGTCCCCACAAAATTAAGAACCTTCCACCACCCTCTATTTGGTTTCCAAGTGAAAGCAATAAATAAAAGAAAAACTCACACCATTATACCCATTACAGTGATTCGGATCATGCATACAAAACAAACAAGTACACAAAAATGTAAGCAAAAAGTGACTATCTTTTCACAATTAGAAACAGTATATAAATCAAAATTATGGGAATGAAAAGAGAAAATACCTTTTGGAAAAAAAAAAAGAGAAAAGAGAAAATACCTGAAAGAATAGAGTTGAGCACATAGATCTCTAAAATTGAAAATTTGCAGTACTCAAAGTAAATCAATCTATTAAAAGATCAAGAGAAGTGGCGTTCAAGATCTAGGGCACAACCCAAACATATGGGAAGAGCATTAGGAGGGAGGGAGAGAGAGAGAAAGACAGAGATTTGATTGTTTATAAGAGAGGTTACATTTTGATTCATTAAAGTGATGGGTTTGGTTTGGTGTGCGCCTTCTCTTAGTTTGTTTGAGCTCGTTGGTGATAGGAACAAGGCTGAAGAAAAGAGGTTGAAGAATGAGAGATAATTAAAAAACAATCCTCTATTTTTTTAATTTTTTTCAAAAGGGCCCATAAAATTACATTTTGGTCCTTCAACCGTTATTTTAACAGAAAAAATAGATAGAAGAAGATTATTGTTAACGGAACAATAAAGTATGGAGGTTTTTGTCTTAAAAAAAACACAGGGAGGAAAATATAGTTTATGTAAAAGATAGGAAGGTTTTTGTAAATTTTTCAAAAATAAATAAATAAATAGCACAATTTTTTAAAAATATGGTAAATAGCACTTTTTTCTTAAATCTAATTGCAAAAATTCCAAAATAACCCTTTCTGAAAAAATAACTATTATCCAAACAGCCCACTACTTGCCTCCCACCACCACTACTGCTACCGCCACCTCCAACTACCATCTATACCAGTACATAGTAAATATGAGTCATATGTCAGTATAATGATATATATTAGTACATATGGTAATATAGCACTAATTTATGTACCATTTGTACATATACCAATACAGATATACCACTATGTACTAGCATATGTACCACTGGTACATATGTGTACCTTCTTTTCCGAAAAACCCTAGTTATCATCACTATTGCTTTCATTTTCATAAACAATAATACAATCTAAAAAATCAACACAAACATCTCTTCAAAATAAAAAATCAAAACAAAAATGAAAATCCGAACAAACATAAAAAGGAAAAGAAGGGTGAGGAAGAGGAAGAAAACGGAGTAGTAGGCGACCTGGAGGAGAAAGAGGAGGAGGAGAAAAAATCATAACTATTAGAAGAGGAGGAGGAGAAGGAGGAAGAAGAAGAATGAGGAGAAGGCTTGGAGGAGGAGGAGGAGGAGAAGAAGAAATGTTCTTCTTTATTTCTATCTTTCATTTTCTATCTTCTTTTTTATTATTATTATTATTTAATTATTAAATAAAATATTAAAATAATACCTCTAGATTTTTATGTGTTATTTACTCAAATTTCAAAATATAGTGCTATTTACCGCATTCAAAGTTTTGAAAAAAAAAGGGATATTTATAAAAACCTCCTCGAGTTTTTACATATTCTACATTTTTCTCTTTGTTTATTTTTTTGGGACAAAAATCTCCCCGTATTTTAATTCGGTTGGACAAATATACCCTTTTGTCTATTTTTTCTGTTAAAATAATGGTAGATGAATTAAAATGTAATTTTATGGGCTCTTTTGAAAAAACATAAAGAAAGGAAGGACTGAAATAGAAATTGCCAGAACGATCCTCTTTCTTGCGTCTCTATATTTTCTCTCGTCTGTTTTTTCTTCAACCTTCCATGGCTGCTGAAGTGACTTCTCTGTATAGGATTTTGAGTGGATATAATAGTAGTAAGGATAATTGATCGGTTGGTAATGAGTCTGTTGTCGAAAAATCATCGTCATCGCCGTCGACGGCTGCCGCGGCTTTGATTACTAGAGATTTTCTTGGTGTTGGTATTGAAGGTTCTGCTACTGGTTTTAGTTTTGATGATTCTCAAAAATTGGACCTTGATTTACATGTGCCTACTGGCTGGGAAAGGCTTCTTGATTTGAAAGTATTATAAAGCTCTCTTTTTCCTTTTCTATTGATACTACTCTGTTTGTTTCTAGAGAAAATGATATGTTGAGTTTCGGTGGGATAACAAAATATTCACTAATCTAGATAAACAGCAATCAATTTTTTATTGAAATTTGAGTTATGTTTTTCCTTGAGTTTGTGAATAATTAACCAATCTTTGTCTTTCATACTTTTCAAACAAACCTCTGTTTTTGTTTAGAAACTGGAGTGAAGCAAAGTATCATTTGAATTCTCCATATTTTGTTTACATTCCTTTTCCAGGAAAGCCAAAAAGACATATTTTATTAAAAATATACTTAAATTTTGGCATTAAAGACAAGGTTCCAATTCATATTCATTTACTACTTATTTATTCATTGCATTCCATTAATTATTGCTTTCAAAACCAGAAATCTGATCTTAGTTTCCGATTTATTTTGCAATTATGAAAACGAGAATGAGAATGGCGGAGTTGGTTGTTCATGCGGCGGTGAAGGCTGAGGTTTAAGGAAGAAGACGTTTGGCAATTTTCATTTCAGAACTTTTTTTTTTGATTTTTTTAAAAAGCTCATAAAATTATATTTTGATCATTTTATTATTATTTTAACAAAAAAAATAGACAAAATGATATATGTGTCCAACGAAATTAAAATGTGGGAAGATTTTTGTTCCAAAAATAATAAACAGGGAGAAAAATATAAAATATATAAAAACTCAGGGAGGTTTTTGTAAATATCTAAAAAAAAAATACAAGTTACTACTATTTCTCTAAAAAGAGCAATGCTATATCTTTCGCCTCTCGAATTCGAGATATACAGAAACACGTTAAATTTATAGTTAAGTAATTATATTTCTTTTATTTAATGGTATAAATCTAACATTAAATTTATAATGTTAAGTAATTAACCATCTCAATAATAAATTTATTAAATTAATGATGAAATTTTTATTATGTTTAAAAAATAAAATTTTCATTATTAATAATTCAAAAATCAGTTTCTTATATTTATAGTTACATAATTATATAATTATTATTTTTATTTTTGAAATATCAATTATTAAAATAAATTTCTCATATTTATAATTACATAATTTTATTGTTTAAAAGAGTTGAAAAATAAGAATTTGAAAATATTATAAATAAGGCAGAATTAAAAATAGTCTATAACATTTGCTCAAAAATTATATATAACAAGCAAATATAATTTTAATTTGATTTTATCATATATTTATTATAGTCATAGTTATATTATTATTATTATTATTATTATTATTATTATTATTATTATTATTTCTTTTAAAAATATTAGAAAAATTATAATTTGAAAGTATTATGAAAATAAATATATAAAAAGCAAATATAACGTTATTTTAATTTAATCTTTTAAAATTTATTATATTATAACTATGTATATACGTACTGATAATAAAAATAGAACAATGATAAAGAAAATTATATAATTCGCTCATGGTAAAATACATAGTTCCAAATATTTTCCAAATTCACACCCCATAATAAATTTTATGGAATATGTAATTTATTATCAAAATTATTTTTATGTTTTTCTATAAATATTCCTCTTCACCTCAATACTATAAATAATTAGTACAACACGGTGAATTGAAAAGGCTATAAATTAGTTTGATAAAAATTCGTTCAAAATACTAAAAAATTAAAAGAAGTGAGATTTCACATTTGTTTAGCAAATATGTTTGTTTTGTTCTCATTTTTTTGTTTTATTATAATTATATTTTGTCCACCCGTTTGTTTTTTCATTAATTTTTTTTGGAACTTCACCTACAACGGCTTTTTTTTTTTTTGCTACCAAAAAATAGTAAAAATTAACAAATTATTCTCATTTTAGTCGTTTTTATCATAATTATAAATATAAAATTAATTTTAATTGAGACAATACTTATTTACTGAAAAAAATAAATAACCGTGGGTGAAAGTGAAAGCTCACCCCTAATGCAACCAACAAAATTATTACTATCTCCGTCTTTTTGAATTCTTTACACCCTAAAAATATAAATACCAATAAATCACCAATACCAATACACAAATACTAATAAACAATTACTAATCCTTTACACCACTACTTTTTCACCAATACCAATAAAGAAATAATAATAAACAATTACAAAACTTACTATAAATAGAAATATAAACAACCAAAAAAGACACCCAAAAAAGGAAATGTAAACATTTAAAAAAGTCGGAGGTAGTAAAAAGGAATATATCAATTGATATGACAACAAATACACGTGAAATGAGAAAAAGTTGCTGATTACTATGCTCTAAAAAATGCTGGCGATGACTACCAAATTAGGTGTCATTTGGTTGGGATAAGTAAATTGGAAAAATTAAACTTTTCAGGTAATAAGAAAAATTGAGCATTAACATTTGGTTCTGAAATAGGAATAAGTTCTTGAGAAGTAAATAACTCAAATTCTCTTCCATATGGAAAGTAACTTTCTCTCTTTTACGTTAGGAAATATATTATCCAAGCTGTGAAGGATACCAAATTTTTATCGTTTACTTTTTTAATTATATTTTATACAAAAATTATATGTATCATTTGGAAATAATATTTTATTAATAAAATTTATTTTTCAAAAATTTAATATATTAATTGAACATCTTCAATCATGACTTTTAAAAAATAACTTCCTTACAATTTTACTTTCTACAAAATGATATACAAAGCTACGATAGTCATATTATTTTTATTAACGGATATATATGGATTCAATTCAACCACCAAAATTAATAAGCAAAGTTTAATTGAACATAATAATGGGGAGGAAAAAAGGACCTTTAGGAATTTTTGGCCACCAAATTGAAAATAATAGCAAAAAAAGGTGGTTTTTTAGTTATAATTTTACAAAGGGTATGCAACATGTATATGACATATATCTAGCTGCTCCTATTTCACAGATGATGTTTATGCGAGGCAAAAATCATTTTTCGGCTGAAAATTGATGAAAATCTTATATATTCCGACTGATACTCGCTGGAATCCTTTCATATTCTCTTTGGTTGGTTAATCATGTGTGTAACACCCCTTATAGATTTACCGCAGTAA
Source organism: Croton laevigatus (assembly GCA_949640765.1). Classification (NCBI taxonomy): domain Eukaryota; kingdom Viridiplantae; phylum Streptophyta; class Magnoliopsida; order Malpighiales; family Euphorbiaceae; genus Croton; species Croton laevigatus. Next base: position 20,913 of record CATIWJ010368758.1, read on the forward strand.
GACTACAGGAGTACTACAGCTGTCTCTTATTTGTTTATTATCGGTATTTATTAAATTTATTATTAAAGGGAAGTTCATTTATTTATGCCAAGATTTAGAATTTTGTTCAGTTCAATAATCCAAATTAAAAATCACCGCAATGTTCAATACACAATTACAAACCATACTAAAATAGCACACTTAGTTCGAAAGTTCTTTATTTAGTACATGCCGATTTCTAATAAGATAAAGATTTTTACCCCAACGGATAAAATTCTGGTACTGTCTAGTGACCGGCGGAAAACTAATTTTGCAACCTCGGCTCTTCTTCAATACCTACGAGTTACAAATAATAACTCGCTGAGCAAATTTCGCTCAGTGGATACTTTAACTATGAAAATAGCAGTAATAATAATAATATTTTCATGCATGTAAAAATTTAAGTAAAATAAATAATCATTTAATGAAATAAAAATAATAAGTATTAAAATGATAGATAAACCATTCAAAATAATCATAAACAATCCACATTTAATTTAATTCTATTTCATTTTTCGAGTGGCTCTACTAAGAATTTAGTGAATATAGGAATAAAACTACTGTATTTATTTATTTTATAATCTCGGATGACTCTAGGCCGTAGCCGGAGTATCCTATTTTGACCAAAGTCAATTTATTTAGCGGCCGTATCAAAAGTTATTCAATTCTATTTTTACCCAAAATTCTAAACTGGGTGGTTCGCAGTACTGCTCAGTATATGATGCATCATACCCTTATCTCATTAGTTCAACTAATCTAAGTAGAGCAAAATATTATTTTCAAAGCACATTCTAAATTCATTACAAATCACAATTTAATTCACAAATAATATTCTTCTTAAAATCACAATTTAAATCACACGTAATATTTTACTTAATATTCATAAATCTTATTTTATCACAATAACAATTATTTTAAAGTCTCATAATAAATCAATAGTAATTTTTATAAACATGCAACAAAATAAGTTAATGGTATTTTAATAGTTAAAGTATCAAACCTTATTTTAACAGTCTCCTTTATTCCGCAGTCCCTTTTTGTTTCAAATCTTCATCTTTCTTACCGGACGGTTCTAACGTCATATTTATAAACATATTTTTTGTAAAATTTAATTCTAAATATTTTTCTTTAAATTATCTTTTTAAATTTTGGTTACTCAAATTAATTTCTTATAGTTATTTTAATTCCTTTGCTATTTTCTAATTTGAATGTCTTACATTTAATTTATTTAGGACCTAAGTAAATTTATATATGTATTTTTATTTACTAATTCCACTGCCAATTATTTTTTTTTCTAATGTCCTACAATTATTTCTATTTAATTTATTTTTCTATAATTGTTATTTTAGGCCCTATTTTATTTTCTATATTAAAAACACTTAATATCAACTAAATAATTTTAAATACATGCATATATATATAATTACATGTTTTTAGTATACTGTCCAGATTATATTTTCCCTAAATACCCTTCTGTTATTTTCTATTCAAATTATTTTTCTATAATTATTAATCTAACTCTTTTTATTTTTCTATGTAAAAAT
>CATIWJ010368773.1:0-14793 GCA_949640765.1 Croton laevigatus
AAGCAACCCAAAGGCTTTACCAACATCTTTAGCAACTGATAAATTGTTGAGTTGAAGTTGGGTCAAGTTCATAAGAGTTTTTAGTGCGTGGGAATAGTTAGAGAAAGTGTAATTGTTGCCGGAAATGGCCTGAACCCAAACAGCGGTGACAAAACCAAGCCATTTTGCAGCAGAAAAAGAAGAGGAAACTATTTCGTAAGAATTGCCCATTTATTTATCAATGAACCAGGTCTACTCAGAACGAGAGCTATGGTAATGCGTTGCTTATGAGGCACTATTTAAAGGAAGACTTGCACGCGGTTTAGGATGACACTCTACTAAAGCAATATTATTTTATTATTTTTTTTTAAGAATATAAAGCAGTTAAATTTAGGTGATGGATACATCTCCCACCGATGTCTTGCTTTTTTTTTTTAACCCCACTAAGTTTCACTATTTGATTGTGCCCCATTTATTTTATTTTATTTGAAATAGATTATTATTTCATTTATATAGAGAATGAAAAATATATACTACCTCCGTTTTTAAATAATTGAGACTTGGCACTATTCACTAATAAAATTCTACAATAAAATTTGATCAAAATACCCCTAAAAGTAAATATATATTGAGCCCCATAATGAAGAGAGATAAGATAAAATTTTAGAGAAAAAATGTGGCCACGTGCAGAAAGTACAAGTTCAATCAGAGTTGATGGTACTGCAGCTGTCCCTCATCATCATTTCTGACACGCCCATTTTTTTGGTTACAACCTAAAATTTCCCGGGCAGCTGTTAGAAGTTTTGGGGGAAAATTGTGACGCCTAAAGAACCCAAAATTGGCCCCCTGTTTTCCCCTCAAATTCGAAAAAATGATGAAAAATTTAAAAAACGAAATTTTTAAAAATGTTTAATGATGTTAATGCGTGTACAACTATAAATGAAGCTTTAAACATAACAAAGCATCATACAAAATGGATCAGCAGGAAGTTGAAAATGCTGCAACTCTATGTGTTGATAGGAAAAAACATAAAATCTTGTCATTAACAAGTAAAAGTCACTTGTTTGCATTTGCTAACCAAAAAATAAGGAAAGGTGTTTAGACCAAAGAATTCATGGTAGAAGTTACAGCCAAATTCTCCTTAAGTAGGGCAACCTATTACTCTTTTGTGGATTTGAGCAGTTATTCTTATGTGTTGATTAAGTGGAAATTTTGATTTCAAATTTTGAATGGCCAGAGTTTGAAGGAAATGAAATTTTCAGTTGCAAATTTTTTAAGAACAGTGGCAACTCTTTTCTTTTTTTTTTACACAATTTTCGTTCATAATTATTTTTCCATTTTTTCTCAATTTTTTTGTTAAAATTTAGCAAGTCTGGAACATTTTCAATCAATTTTGGATGCATGTTTTTTACATTTTGCACCATTCTTCAATGAATGTCATAGATTTCTTAACTTTCGGCCGCATTACATGAAAAAACATGCACCCGTATTAGCCAAAACTGTAAATGAACGTTTCAGTCTACATCTCAAGCGTTTTTCTCTCTCTTCCTCACTCATAAGACAGCGCCTGCCACATGTCAGTCAGACCATTATCTCTCCTCTCTCACATCTTACACAAACATGACAGCACTAATAAACTAACATTATTTTATTCCATCTCCCCACTAAAATTCAAATCTCCCCACTAAAAGATAAAGGGCAAAATTGTCCAAATACACACAAAAATACTAAAAATCTCTACTTTTTAAAAACTACCCTTCAAATACAAGTCTCAATTTTTTGAAAACCAAGGTAGTATATATTTTTTAAGGTAAATAAATAAATTATTTTTTATTTCTTATAATAATAAAATCAACTTGATTTTTATGTTAATATGAAATTTCATCTGTTCCAACAACATTATTCATTCTTACTTTCTTTTTAAATGAAAATTTCTCTATATAAATTAAATAATAAATTCAAAAATTGTCTTTAAATAAATCAAATGTAAAAATAACAAAATCAGATAGTAATTTTACTTTTTTACATTTAAAAAAATACTAATAGATATGCTTAAAAATAACAAACATTTACAATACTTAGATAAGAGGTTTATTTGTTTTTTTACTAACTAAAATTTATATTTCTAATATAAAAACTACTAAAAAATTATATTTTATCACCAAATTTTAAATTAATCTATTATTTCATCCCTACATTTTCTGACATTTACTTTTTTTAAATAAATTTTGTTTACATCGGAAGATTTATGTCATTGTGTTAAATAATGGGCAATTTTCCATTAAAACCTTAGTTATATTTTAATTAATACATAATATATCCTTTCCTTGGTCAAATGGTCTTTAAAAGCTGTTCGACGGAGTTTACCAACGATCTTTTGATTTTTCACGAGCAACAGTAATATTCTGACACATTTTTTGAACAACTCCAACAATTTCTAGCAATTTTTGGATCAGAAGGAGACGCAGTAGCATAAGGGTGAGCAAAAAAACCATTGAACCGACAAACCAACCCGAATAGAAAATTCAGTTAACCAGCTGGTTTGCAGTTTGAAAGAGGGAAAACAAAATTTTGTTGGTCAATTCACGGTTCATAAGGTGCAAAAACCAAACCGAACTAATATATAAATACCTTCAAAATTAAGAAACCCTAAACCTATCCTAATTTCCACTCTGTCTCTGTCTCTCAACTTTACTAACCTCCTTTTGTAACACCCCAACCCGTCTTACGAATAAAATAAGTTAAAGTGTTACAACGCCGTTAACTATTGTTACACAATTCTTTGAATAATATAAAGCTAATAATAATTTTATTATAATTAGGCACGCTATACCATATGTTATTACTATTTTGACTAATACAACATATTTAATCCAGGGCTAGCTTATATATATATTTTACAGAACATCTATTTAATTGTACACTAAAAATTCTTGAACTGCAATATATTTATACCAAAACGCTGTACTGGGGAACTGCTCCTGTGAATACTGGATCTCACGCATTTTTAGCTATAGACCTGCGAGTTACAGAAATAACTCGCTGAGCAACTTCATGCTCAGTGGATACATATATATAAATTTTGCGCGTAAAAATAAAGCAGTTGTATTTTGAAAGCAATTGACAAATTCATTTCGCAAAAGCAAATTCACTTATGTTTTAAAATCAAGAAATCAACTTTGTAAAATCATAAATCAAAGCAATAAACATTTATCATACAATATCATTTATCATTTGCTCTACTGGTATTTTCGAACACCAAGGATAAGACTAGGGTTACAATTCAGAGATAGATCACAGCTATTCACAAATTGTATTAATCACTGTTCAATTCGGATATAGATCGCAGCTATTCACGAATTAATATTTTATCACTGGGTCGTAGATCGCAGCCACGCCCATGGTTTCTCATTTCATTTCTCATTTCACATTATGTATCACACTGCGCAGAATTTTTCAACCATAAGTCATGACATATTCTTATCACTAAGGTTCCATAGACCAAGTAAAGCATAAAACAATTCATCTCATAATCATAATTTCTCAACAAATCTTTCTCATTCAATCTCAATTTCCATTCGCAAATAATTACATTTAATAATATAATTCCATTCTCATTCTTAAAAAATAATATCATTGAGAAATAAATAAATTTCACTTAAACATAATTTAATCAAATTAAATACTGGAAATCTCATTTAAATATAATTTTATTTTTACCGAGCCGGTTACTTCGCGCCTGCGAATACCGCTTCGGTATTAAAAATTCATCTATAACTCGAACACACATTCGAGTTCTCCACAAAATCAGTTATTCCATAAAAATCATACTTCCAGAATATTAATCAAATAATTGAAAATGCAAATCAATAATTTAAAACATAATTAATTTGAATATTTTAAAAATAATAGTACCAAACATGTTAATAAGCTCCGCTATTCTCTAAACCTCTAAATTCCACTGTTTATCTGAAATTCCTTACTGTTCAGAACCTAAAATATGTCCAAAATATTTTTAATGGCCTATAAAAATTAATATCAAGGCCCCTATAATTTATTTTCTCAAAATAAATCTTAAATATACTTAAAACTAGGCTGCTGGGTCTGTTTGCAAAGAAACTAAACTTTAGGGGTCATAAACTACACGGAGGGGCTTACTTGAAAAACAAGGTAAACTTCAGGGGCGGAAACTGAGAGGCGCGCTGAAGTTTGAGGACCTGATGGCTATTTTCCTCAAAACGCACACTGACCTGCGTTTTGACCCTCTCATGTTCTTCTTCTTCGTTCGACACGCTGCGACGGTTCTTCGTCGACCCGGAAGCCTACCGAGCCCGTTAGCAATTACGGCGGCAACAGGCAGCAAGCTTGGCACCGATCGACTCCTCTCCTTATTGCCGGTTGGTCTGTGGTCTCAAACTGGACGGACGGTGGCCGGTGCTCTCTGAAATTGCTCCGACAGTGACCGGGTTACCCAAAACGCAGATGGATGATCCGATCGAAAATCTACCCTCCGCCTATGGGTTGTCGGATTTCTTGCTCCAGACCAGTTCTATTTGATCCAAGGATGCGTTTTCCAATCTCAGAATCGAAAAATAATAAAGCAATTTCAAAATAGCATTTTAAATTTCTTCCTTCCTCTGTTGCACGAGAGTGCTCCTCAGCTCATAGTGTTGCTATTTCTTTCCACATTTCCAGTTTTTCCTATTGATAACTTGCTCTAAAATCACACACACAATTTGTTGACTATACCCTTAAATCAAGTTTCAACTCCAACTCAATAAGTAAATTGTTAATGGTCACTACTAATCAAAATTTCATTCTGTTGAAAATTTTTGAAGAGTATATGAATGTTTAATGCCCTGTTTTCTTAACCCAACTTTTTCACCGTAAATCCTTCTAACACCACCTGTACTCAATAAATTACCACCCAACCAAAACGTTTGACACCTCATCCATTATTCTCTGCCAACACATTCTCCACTTATTAAAATTTCTGCATGCACTCTACTCCATTTTTTCTTGCAATTTAGTTCACATTCTACAAATTTCACTTTCAATCAAATCTTTGAAAATTCTATTTAAATCCCTAAGTTTTTCTGAAAATTGTAATTAAATCTTATCTTGGTTAATTATTATTTACTTCCTCAAAATTTTCGAAAGTTAAGAAGTTAAATCCTATGATTCCGTCAAACCACCGTTAATTAAATTTCTGGATGTGACACCTTTTCTTCTCTATTGTCGGAACCAAATCATCTCTCCTTCTCCTTCTCCTTTTATCCTTCAAAAAACCTACTACCTTCTCTCAGTCTCCTTCTATCCTTCGGTCTTATTCTCTTTGTATCTACTTTTATAAAACATCAAAATCTAATATTTAGTTTAGATTTCATAAGCATCTCCGTATCGACGAGGAAAAAGTGACACCGACCATGGATGAACATATCACCATCGCGCAACATGCTCCTTTCTTCCATTCATTGCAATGTCGCCAGCCTGCTCCTTTTGTTAGTTGCATGCTAGTTATAATGGCTTAGATTTCAAAACCACCATCGCGATTAATTCCGAATTGTTCCTTTTTTCGATTTTAATTTCTTATTTCCATTGAGATTGACAGTTTTAATTTTGTTAAGGATATTAATGTTTTTTTATTACCATTTTTTTTTTGTTTCCCTTTGAGATTGAGTGTTTCTATTTTTGTGAAGGATGTAATTAATTTTGTGTTTATGTTTAATTAACAATCCATTTTTGTGTCAGGGCCTCCAATTTGTCGAATACTCTTTCACCCTTATTCAACCACAATAATCAATTATAAATATGACAAGAATCAAGAACCCTTCCTTATTACTGCCACAAGAGTCAAACAGGCCTTAGCCTTTATCACTAGCATATATCCGAAAAATAATAATCAAGATTCAAGAATTTCCTCAGCATAGAATTCTCCTTCTAATTTTATGTCCATTATTATTTAGTCCTTTAATTTATTTAGTATTACATTTATACCCTTTCTTTTTAGCACCTTGTAACATCCGTCTACTTGAGATACTATACAAGTGCCGAGTTCACGCATGACCCCAGAACCCATCGGGATTCCGAGGTAAGGCGTCGCCATGGGAAACCCTGTGGAGAACTGTAAATACATGTAAATAATAAAGAATATATAATAAATAAAGGTTTGGAATGACGACCATCACATCCGGAGGCAAAAGTAAGCCAACGGAGCTCAACAGGTGATATGAATCCGAGCGACTACGCCACAGACCGTTAAGCAAGTACACCTGTCATTCCATAGTATAGCTACCATAGTTCTGAGTGTCGTATCCCACAGGGACTAACAAGTACTAGTACTAACTCTCTTCCTATTATCTAACCGACAAATTAAGCGTTTGAATTAATTAATTAAAAACAATAAACAAACGACAGAACAAGCAACAGTAAAATTCACGTCGGAAAGCAAAATAACAATGATTTACCAAACAGAGATGAAAGTTGCATCTGGACTTTGAATCCCCCTAACACGTTCAATTAATTGATTATTATTGCAATTGAATCGTAGGAACTCCTAAATTATGTTAATCACTCTCTCGAGCTAATTAATGTCTAATCTTAGGTTGTTTAATTGAACTATCGTTCTAATTAAAACAACTAGTCTCGCATTAATTTGTTCTGTGAATTCCCAGTATTGGATTTGACTCCAATCCAGATGATATATGTCGACCTATCTCTAGGTTTGCATGTAATTCCTTTCAATTATGAGTGGTCAATTCACATGCGGATTTCTCAATCTCACAATGCAAAAACAAATTCGAATTAATATGCTAGCAAATACTAACTCAAGCAATTATAAATCATAATTGAATCGCAATGGCAAAAACAATTGAATTAACCAAACAAGTCAAATTGCAAAATAAATTCAAAGGTTTATCTCCAAAATCTAAACACAACGCAAAACTATTTCATCAACATCACACCTTCCACAAAATACCAGTTTATATTCAACATCACAATCCCAACAAGAATAAATGAAATATTCAATTCATCAACAGCAAAGCAGTACCAACAAATTAAACAGGAAACACAAAAACAAAAGTCAAATAAAATCAAGAACAAAACTGAATTAGAATTATGCCCTGTGTTGCCTAAACGGCGCTGTACAGGCTAATAGCTAGTTCTGCCTTGCTCTACCCAAAACGCACTAGGTTTGGCTTGGTTCTTGGTCTGGAATGCTTTTGTTTCCTTCTTATTCAGCTTCGAATTGAAGAATGGAAGTTCCGATCGATACTGCTCTGCTTTTCGGTGAACTTCCCTTGTCTTCCTGCCGTCTGTACTTTTAAACTCCAATGCTAGCTCTGTTCTCAATTTTCGGTTGGGTTCTGCTATTCTCCACATTCCACTCTGTCTTTGCTTTTCAATTTTGTTCTGGCTTCTTTCGTGAACGATCTCTTTTGATGTTCTCGATCTCCAAATCAAAGAGGAAGCACCCTGATTTACATTATATTGGGTATGTTCTCTCTCTCTTTCGATCTCTCTCTAGTTTTTATCGGTCCTCTCTCCTTCCCTCGATTTTGTTACTCTCTTATCATCTCCGCTCTTCTCGATCTATCTGCCCCCTTTTTTCAGTACTAGACCAGTCCTCCTTTCTATTCCTCGCAGCCTCCTTTTTCTTTTGATTTTTAAAATTCAAAAATCAAATCCCCTCAAAATCAGTCGTCAATTCTGCTCAAATACCTCTCAGATTAGATTGTACACATCTTCGTCAGAGTCCCTTTCAATTTAGGCTGCTCCCTTCTGATATCCATCAGCTCAAAACACAAGCCTTCAAGTTAAACAGTGTGCAGCATGGTCAGTGAAAATAAGAAGCCAAAACGCAGCTCAGAGGATCACCACTTAAGTCTTCAAAATGCACCAAATATAGCGTTTTAACTCAGCTTCACTTAAAATCAAAACGAGGAGTGTTAGGCATCAAATTTTCAATCAGAAGCTCCGTCCAAAACGCAGACTAACCTTGTGTTTTGGGAAAAAATAACCATTCCCGTGGCTCATCTTTAACACATTCAAAAATTAGTCCCCAAGCATGCTACCTCTTTAAGCTTAAATTTTGCTCTCCTAAGCTTGTTTATGGTCTTCCTTTAAGCTTTTCTTCTTGATTTTCTACATCATACACATCTCAACATAATCAACATAACCCTAAGTGAAGAAACCTTAGGCCTATCTAATTAATTTTTGCAATTTCTAATGAAATTCATGCTTATTTAAGCTTTAAACACCATTTTCTATCATTTCCCACTTCATCTTCAACCTCCACCAAGAACCCTAATTTTTTACTATTCACCATCCTAGGGTTCATGCTAAACATCATGTAAAATAAGAATTTGATCATATACACTAGCTTAATCTTGCATATGAATGGAAAATTAAGCTAAAAATCATAAAATTCAAGTATAAAAACCAAGATTTACCTTGAAATTTCTCCTTCTTCTTCTCCCTTCCTTGGCTACCGTCCCACTAATGAAAAATGACCAATATTTATAGGCAATTTTAGTCAATGTACAAGTATGCCTATTTGCTCCCACTTTTTGATTGGTTTATTAAGTCAAAGTATGTACTTTTATTGGCTAGAATCAAGTCTTTGATTTAATCCTTATATTTTTCACCAAACTTACTCTAAAATCACCTTACTTGATCATATGGAATATTATTAAGGTAAATGACCAAAATGCCCTCCGTAGAAATTTCGACGTATCTTTTTATACGCATGTTTTCAGAAAATTCTGTTAAGCTTCGTTGCGACCAATAAACTCCTGAGATTTTATATTTAACATCCGTTATAGGCATTATTAAGACCCTCCGTGAATTTTTGGAAATTTTCGCTTAAGTCCTCAACACCTCCTATATAACCAGTTGGGCCCCATTGAGCTCTGTTGGCCTATTTTTGCCTCTGGATACAATGGTCGTCATTCCAAACTTTTATTTATTATATATTTTTTTATTATTTACATGTATTTACAGTTCTCCACAGGGTTTCCCATGGTGATGCCTTACCTCAGAATCCCGATGGGTTCCAGGCTTATACGTGAACTCGGCACTTCTATAGTATCTCCAGTAGATGGATGTTACATTTCCTCCCCACTAAACTTTTAAGCTTTGACTCGAAGCTTAATCAGATGTGAACAAATGATGGTATTGCTCTCTCATAGTGTCCTCAAGCTCCTATGTCACTTTTTCCACCTTATAGTTTCTCCATAAGACTTTTACCAATGGAATTTTCTTGTTTTGAAGTACTTTAGTCTCATGTGCTAAGATTTCTACTGGCTCTTCTTTATACGTCAAATCGGGCTGTATCTCAATATCTTATGTTTTTATGACGTGTGAAGGGTCTGATCGGTACCTACTTAACATTGAAACATGGAAGACATTGTGTATCTTATCTAATTCTAGAGGTAAGGCTAATCTATAGGCTACAGGACCAATACACTCGATCGCCTCATATGGTTCAATATACCTTGGGCTCAGTTTGCTTTTATGTCTAAACCTTAACACTTTTTTATGGAAAAACCTTAAGAAAAACTTTATCTCTAACCGCATATTCCATATCTCTCCTTTTGAGTTCTGCATAGGATTTCTGTCGGTCGGATGCTGCTTTCAACCTACTTTGAATAATCTTTACTTTTTCCTCTGTGTCTCTAACTAAATCCCTGCCTATCAACTTCTTCTCACTTAGCTTCGTCCAGCAAACTGGTGATTGACACTTCCTTTCGTATAATGCTTCATATGGAGACATTTGTATGTTGGATTGATAACTGTTATTGTATACAAACTCTATTAAGCTTAGGTGTCTATCCTAGTTTCCCTTAAGTTCTATGACGCAAGATCGTAACATGTCTTCTTAGATTTGGATCACCATTTCTGTTTGTCCATCTGTTTATGGGTGAAAAGTAGTGCTGAACTTAAGTCGAGTCTCAAGTGCTGTGTGTAGTCTTTCCCAAAATTTTGATGTAAAACGTGGATCTCTGTCTGAAATAATGGAGTTTGGAATTCCGTGTAATCTTACAATTTCCCTGACGTATAACTCTGTGAGCCTGTCTAATGAATAGTCCATTCGGGCGGGTAAAAAGTGTGCCGACTTACTAACTTTGTCATTGGTAAGCCTGTGACGAAGTCCATTGTCACCTGTTCCTTTTTCCAAGTTGGGATGGTTATTGTTTGAGTAGACATACAGGTACATGATGCTCCGCCTTAACCTGTTGTCAGGTCAGGCATCTGGTCACGTATTTCACAATATCTTTCTTCATCCCAGGCCACCAATATAATTTCTTTAGATCCTGATATATTTTTGTACTTCTGGGATGCATAGCATATGGACTACTATGACTTTCGTGCACTATTTGCTTTCTTAAGTTTCCAGTCTTAGTTACAATAATTCTTTCCTTGTAACACAATACATTGTCCACCTGTATTTGCAAGTTGTCTCCTCGATTTTCTTATTTTTGCTTTCTCCATTTCTTTATTTGTTCGTCCTTTTCTTAAGCTTCTTTGATTTGCTGTAGTAGCATTGATCGTACGTGCATCTCCACTATTATGGTTTTATCCTCTGTTTCCTCTGCACTTATCTTTATCACACGCATTGCTGATACCAACTTCCTGCTGAGTGCGTCCGCTACTACATTGGCTTTCCCTGTATGGTAATTTATGACATAATCATAATTGGCCAATAGTTGGACCCATTTTCTTTGTCATAAGTTTAAGTCATTTTGGTATGGCAAATACTTTAAGCTCTGATGATCTGTATAGATGTAGCATTTTTCTCCATATAGGTAATGTCGCCACGTTTTAAACGCCAATACAATCACCGCTAATTCTAGATCATGTGTAGGATAATTCTTTTTGTGTGGCTTGAGTTACCGTGAGACATAGGCCATTACCTTCCCTTCCTGCATTAACACATATCCCAGTCCAACGTGCAAAGCATCGCTATATATAACATAATCTTTTCCAGGTTCTGGTTGTGTGAGCACTAGTGCTTCAGTAAGCCTAGTCTTTAGTTCTTCAAAACTCTTTTGACATTTATCAGTCCATTGAAACTTCACGTCTTTTTGCAAAAGTCTAATCAGTGGTGCTACAATGATGGAGAACCTTTTTATAAACCGTTTATAGTATCCAGCCAAACCAAGAAAACTCCGTACTTTTGTTACCGTTCGTGGTGGTTTCCACTCCAATACTGCTTCCACTTTCTTAGGGTCTACTCTAATTCCTTCAACCGATACAATGTGTCCTAAGAAAGCCACTTCGTTTAGCCAAAATTCACATTTGTTGAATTTGGCATACAGTCGTTTTTCTCTCAATGTCTGTAATACAATTCTAAGGTGTTGGTCATGTTCTTCATGATTCTTAGAATATACCAAGATATCGTCTATGAACACGACCACAAATTGATCTAAATACGGTGAAATATTCTGTTCATTAAATCCATAAATACCGCAGGTGCGTTTATAAGTCCAAATGGCATCACTATGAATTTATAGTGTCCATATCGAGTTCTAAATGCAGTCTTTGGTATGTCCTCCTCATTAATTCTCAATTGATGATATCCCGATCTTAGATCAATTTTTTAGAAAACTCCTGCACCTTTTAATTGGTCAAATAGATCGTCTATGCATGGCAAGGGGTATTTATTTTTAATCGTTAATTTATTCAACTGTTGATAATCCACGCATAATCTTAATGACCCATCCTTTTTCTTAACAAACAGCACGAGTGCTCCCCATGGTGATACGTTGGGCCAAATAAATCCTTTATTTAATAGCTCTTGCAACTGGATCTTAAGTTCCTTGAGTTCCGCTGGAGCCATTCGATAAAGTGTTATTGACACTAGGGCGGCTCCTAGGTAGACATTAATGGCAAATTCTACTTCCTTTCTAGGTGGTATCCAAGTAGTTCTTCTGGGAATACGTCTGGAAATTTACGGACCGTAGGAATATCTGCAACTCATTAGTTTCCTTCTTCGCTTCTAGTGCATGTATTAAATAAGCTTCACAACCTTTTTGCACCAGTCTTTTAGCTGCCATAGCTGATATAACATTGTTCAGATAGTCTCTCCTTTTTCCCACTAGAGTGACTTTCTCTCCTTCTAGCGTATGTAAGGTCATTCGTTTCCGTTCACAGTCCACTATCGCCTTATGCTTGGATAACCAATCCAAACCAAAAATTACATCAAATTCCTGAAAAGGCAATTTCATTAAATCTCCAGGGAATTTCTTTCCATTAATTTCAATAGAACAATCTCAGTATACCTTCATTGTGATCACTTTGTCCCTCAAAGGATTAGTAACCTTCATACCAATTTCTTCCAGGCGAACATCTAAATTTTCTAATTTTTAATTTAACATGCATATGTATGAATGTGTTGAGCCTGGATCTATTAAAGCATAAACAGGTGTATCAAACATGTATATCTGACCTATTATGACGTCCGGTGCATCCTTTTCTTCGTGAGCTCTCATCGCATACATCCTAGCAGGTGCTGAGCTTTCAGGTTTACTGGATGCTTCTGATTGCATTGGTTGGCCTCCTCCTCGGCCTCAGCCTCTTCCTCTTCTTGCTCCGACATTCGACCCCTCCGAAGGTGTCGGGTTCTTGTTTTGAGATCTAGGGCAATCTCTTGCTAAATGATCAAGCGATCCACAAATAACACATTGTCTCGTTAAATACCAACACTTGCCAAGATGTCGCTTATGGCAGATTTCACACTGTGGATATACAGGTCTTTCTTCTGCAGTACTTTCCACTTGACTAAGTCCGCCGTGGCCACATCCGTGACCTCTTCTTGATCTCCCTGTACTAATTTCTGATGTTGCTTATCTAGCTCCACCTCCTGTGTAACCCTAGCTTTGGTTACCTTTTTGATATCCTCCAGAGGGACCTCCTCCTCTAGACCTCTTTTTGGCAGACTGATAATTTCCTAAGGCACTCTGGGTCTGACCTCATTTCTGCTATCTTCGCTGCCTGCGATTTCTTTGGTTTTCCTGTATCTAATCCAATTCAAGTGCAGTGAACACAAGGTTAGAAAACTCTATAGGATGAGGGTTTACCAATTGCATTTTTATCTCGTCATTTAATCCTTCTTTGAAGTACTTGCATCGTTTCACTTTGCTAGTTATCATATTTCTAGCATACTTGCTTAACTTGGTAAACTCCCACCCATACTCTGTTACCGTTAAATATAAAAATTCCTTCCTTTTGGAATCCAAATATATCTCTGTAACAAACCCTTTTTGGAATTCCTCCATAAAGAATTCCTAAGTTCTCTGTTCCGGTAAAACCCGCTGTCGAGCAGTATCCCACCATTCATAAGTCTCTTCCCTTAAAAGGGAGGTTGCATAATGTTAATCCTCGATTTTGAATCTTTGACAAAACATCTGAAAATCTACTAATGATACTTTATTTGAAATGTGTCTCACTATAGCTCAAAGAAATCAAGCAAATCAATTAAAGACTTAAGTGTCTCGATCGAGACACATGTATCTCGATTGAGACCAATGTGCGAAAATATTCCAGGAGCTTGATTTTCGATCGAGACGTGCAATTCCCGCTCTAAACAGAGAAGTTCATCTTTCAGCAGCATCGTCTCGATCGAGACACCTATATCTCGATCGAGACAAGTATCCAAAAACACTCCAGGAGACAAGTTTTCGATCGCAACATAAAATTCTCGAACGAGACAGAACAGACCTTCCTTCAGCTGAAGTGTCTCGATCGAGACACCTTTATCTCGATCGAGACGGGAGTTCCAAAATAATCCAGGAAGCTAATTTTCGTTCGAGACTAATAATTTTCGTTCGAGACATCATGGATCATGAATCAACAACATCGTCTCGATCGAGACACACTTATCTCGATCGAGACACTTGGACAAAAAGTTTCCAGGAGCTTAATTTTCGTTCCAGACATTTAGTTCTCGCTCGAGACATCAATCTTCAACAGTCAACAAGATTGTCTCGATCAAGACAATAGTATCTCGCTCGAGACACTTCAAAAAACTGTTATAACGGATAGTTTCTCAGTGCGCCACGTTAACAAAATGCCATTGGAAAAGTGCTGTTATGATGGAAATGGAAGTGTCTCGATCGAGACACCTCTTTCTCGATCGAGACACCAGTGAAATTCAGAAGTTGCTTTTTGAAAAGGAGCAACGGCTAGTTTATTGAGTTGGTGTATAAGTACCCCTTAAAATGAAGTAATTGGTACTGATAAAAAACCTTCTCAACTATATCTAGCACTCTTAACCTTTTCTCATTCATTTATATAAAATTTTTTTTGTTTGTTGGGTAAGCATTAAATCCAACCTTTCTATTGTAATTTAGTTATTAGTGTGAGCTTTAAACACTAAAGTTGTTTGTTAGTTTGGGGTGAGCATTAAACCCTAAGTTTGAGGTAAACTTCCTAAAACCTCATTGTATTTTCCCTTGGTGTTAGTGGAACCCAATTCCTTTCTAGGATTGGAGAAGTGGACGTAGGCTCGAGTTTATAGCCGAACCACTATAAGTTCTTTCTTCTCTTACCACCATATTTCCGCTTATAAATTTTTAAAAGGCCACTAATTCACCCCCCCTTTTAGTTGCCACGGGACTAACAATTGGTATCAGAGCTTCGTTCTCTTTTAAAGCTTAATTGCAAGAGTAGATTCCATGGCACCTATTCAAGAGCTCAATCATCAATCCTTGAAGCTGTACTTCGATGGAACCGACTTCGTGCTTTGGAAGGCTTGCATGGAAAGATACATACGAAGTCAATCCTTGTGGCTTTATATAGATCAAGAAATCA
>CATIWJ010368953.1:0-17777 GCA_949640765.1 Croton laevigatus
AAAATAAAAAATAGTGGACATGCCAATATATATGTTCCTCATAGAGTTAGAAACAAAAAAATAGAAGAAAGCAAAGAGGAACCATGGCCAATAAAAAAAAAATGTTTGGTTGTGGTTGGAGTAAGAAATTATAGAAAAAACCTTCGAGGAAGAAAAAGAGAGAGATGACAAGGGTTCTAGTGTTGAAATTAAATTTTATTTTTTATAAAAATCATATTTTGTTAATTGTTGTAATTTAAAATTTTTTACTAGGTTTTAAAAATGAACTTTACTCCTTTGTCATATATTTTAAATATACTAGTTTTTCTATCATGTGAATAATCATTATTTTTTTATTTTATCTTTCACTAAATTTTATTTCATTTTAATTTATAATTTTAGAAATATTGTATTTTTAATTCACTTGTTTTAATCATAAATTATATATAACTCTAGTATGAATAAAATATTTGAAGGGAACATTAAATTCATGAAAATTATTAAATTATATGAACATATTATGGTATATTCTAAAAATTTATAATAAAAAAAACTTCAATATTTATAGTTATCTATACATTATTAAAATTTTGTCGGTACTTTCATCCAACTTTTTAGTAAATTTTAGTTATTCTAAAAATATGTAAAAAATACATTTCAAAATATAACAAATATATAAATAAATAAATTTTTTATGAGAATTATTGTTAGTAGTACTTATAATGGGATATAATTTATTTATAAAACAAAAATTACTTATTCAAAAAAAATTTATTTTTACAAAAATCAAATAACAGAAATTTTTTAACATGTGAACATGAACTTATTATAATTCTAAAATAATTTTATAAAAAAAAATTTAAATAAATAAATTTGCAGATATAAACAATAAAATTTTTTAATTTTTTATATAATAACAAGATATAAATTTAACTTCATATGAAATAAATTTATAAATTAATCAAATAAAATAAAACAAATTCTTATCATAAATGAAAATTAAAAATGAAAATAAAATAGTTTATTTCATTTTATTTAGCAAAATTACATTAGTTAATTAAGAAATCATCCTTGGTTCATCATATAATTAATAGATGATAGAATCTACTCAATATATAAGGTTTCATTAAATTTAATGGACAATGTTATTTTGCCAATACATTTGCAACTGCATTTGCATTCCTATGCACATGTAAAGAGCAAAAACCCATAAAAGTATTTGACGAGTATTTGACGATACAACAATGTGATAAATTCATTTTAATCCACGATTTATTTACGAACAATTTATCTGTTATTTTTTCTAAACAAATGAACAAAGTTAAAATAAAATCTACAAAAATAAAAAATACGTACCTAACAATATATAAGAATAATCTCTCGTAATTTTTCACTAATAATTTTTAATAATTTAATTGCATTGATATTAAATATTAATTATATTCTTCCAAATTATTTTTCACTAACTTAAAAAAGTATCAATAATTTCTTCCATGATCATATAGAAAAAAAAAAAATATATATATATATATATATAATAAAACACTTTATTTTAGATGACAAGTAAAAAGAAAATCTAAAATATAAAATAGCAAAGACTTTTCCATCACCTTATAAAAATTAATTTAAAATATACTTTTATGAGTAGTTTAGATATTTTAGTAAATATAAAAATTTGAGGGGGTTAGTTTTGAAACAAAGTGTTCTCCCCTCATCTCCTCTTTTATAAGTATTTAGATTTAGATAGATATTTTCACGACCCAAATTTGGGGTCAATGACCGGCGTGCAACTAGAGAACTAAAATACAAAATTACTAAAAATTACTATCTGAAAATTTCTTTATTTAAAAATGCAAACTAAAACAAACTAAACTTTATACAGTCCGGAAATTAATTAAAATAGAAATCTAGCAAACCTAACTAACTCAACTCAAATGCTTGGTTCAAGAAGAAAGAATTTGAGCCTCACTGCAGCAGAATATCAGAAACCTGCAAAATAATCTATATGGGTGTGAGCGCTATTTATAGACACTCAGTAAGTCCATGAATGACAAAAAAATATTTTTACTAATATAAATATCAGAAATCAAATGAATCAATTCCAAACAATTTTAAACAAGATGGTGTGTCAGGACCTACAATATTCCTATAACGCATCATCCCTTATTTCACCACAGAAAACAGAATAGAATCCAACCTTATAGCAACCACAGACATCATATACTGAATCAAATAAAATAGGCAATATGCCTCAGAACAGAAATCACATATTGTACAGAAATCTCATCGATTAGAATCCTCCGTCCCTATATGACATACTTTCGCATAACACAAGTAATTTTATGTTCAGATAATTAGACAATATATTAAAGCATTAGTATTTTCCTGTCTCCTAATTACATGCGAGCTTGGGTAAAAAAAGAATATAGTATATAAAAGTAGAAAGGATAATATATAAGAAGGGCTTATTTATATATATATATATATATATATATATATATATATAATTGTTAGTAAGTAGCATAACATATGTAATCACATACACTCATGAAACTTACTCGGAATTCGATAAGAGAAACACCCTTCAAATGAACTCGGAGATGGATAAACACCTAATCACAAACTAGAATTAATGACGATCTTAAGTCAAATGCAAGCATGAATTCTTATGCATGATAGAAATGCATGCAATCAACCTAATTCCATAATCGCACATTCAATTATTTAACAATCCAAAACCAAGTTCAATTCACAAAAATATAATTTTTCAAACTAAGTTTAAGAATTGAAATACTTATTTAGAAGTTATATTAACTCTTTTTTTTTTTTTATGAAAACTCCACTTTAGGAAGTAAATCCCAAAAATATCAAATTTACTGATAACGATTCAAGCAACAATACTTGTAATACCCCTTAACCCAACTACCACTAGCCAAGCTAAGTATGCCACATCTGATGCTACTTGGCATACAGAACATTACCTGAGAAAAAATTTTTCTTCTTTTATGCTGTTGCTTATTCTGACCTCTGACTTTTCATAGCATATGTCACACTAAGTATTTCTAGTAAGCCTGACTCTACATGACTGTTCTGGTTTCCTTTATGTCTTTCCAGAACCTACAAGTTTAGCAGACACTAAACTTGCTAAGCATTATGTTTAGTGGGTACTTTACTTTTACTCAGTTCAATTTAACATATTAATTATACACATGGCGACGCATATAGCAAACAATATCATGGCATTGCAACAACACATCACATTTTCACAACATAGCACATATACTCAAATATAGTAAAACAAGAGTAAAGTACCAAACTTGTCTTGGTGTCAATTTATTCGTCGGCTCCGTTCCTTGTCCTTTTACTATCCGTATATCTCTCGCAATCTAATTTAGTTAACATAATTGTAATTCTATTTATTTTTCCATTTACTATTGTACTTTATTATGTATTCTTAAATTATTAATTTCATAAGTCCTAAAATATGCTTAACTTATATTTTGACCCTTTTACTCAACGTTTATATAATACATGCTTCCGTATGTGCAATAAATGCTTATGATTCTTTTTCTTGCTTTTACTTATTACTTGGATACCATTAGATTATTTTTACACATCTATTCCTTACATTCATTCTTGAAAATTAACCAAATGAATAGTGATTTACCAATTTTGCGATTATGTGTACACTTCGTAAAAATACGCATAATCTATTTTCTATAGACTATCCGACACTTTAAGTTATAAATATAGTACCTATGAGGCCCAAGTGGAACGTTTCGGATTATAAATAACTTCGTTCAGTTTATCGTTTACTTAGCCACTTTGCGTTTCTGATTTTACGAAAATTTCACCAGAGTTTCTCCTATACTTCAATTTTTCCCAAAAATTGATGAATAGTAACCAATTCATAAAACACAACATAAACACTTTTAGGCAACCTTCTTATACTCTCACTTTGCCTGCAGATAAAATTCATACTTTTATAGACAATACACAACACAACACAAAATCTCAAGCGGTTATTAATTCCTTTTGCCGACTATTTATTTCATTCGCGCATTTCCCGTTAATTTATTTATAACTTTGTTTCTACAACTCCAATTTAATATATTCTTGTCTCTCCTTAAACTAGACACATAAGATTATTATTTCATATTAATTTTAGATTTAATTAAGCTAAGCATAATTTCTGACGCTACTTTTATTCTGGCTCAATTGCTTGCCCCGATCCCTCTTGCACATAGTATGTTAATTTGGTCATATCTTTTTCCTTATAAGTCCAAATAAAGTGGTTCTTAATTCTATAGTTAGCTAACATATGTATATACAATATTGTATTCTACTATAACATCAAATTATGTCCGTAACATATTCAAATCATTAACCAAATTTACTGGTTAAATTCTGTCCTAACCCTAACTTTCAGATTGCGCGCCGGTTACAAATTCAATCATATCTTTTTCATCACTAGTCCAATTTATGTGGTTCTAATCTCCAAAATTTTCTAACAAATTGGGGAACAATTTTGTCTTCTGTCCCTTTCTCAAATTATGTCGTTAACTTAATCAAATTATAGGGAAAAGTTTAATTCAAATTATAGACATGCACACGGTGAAATTTGTGTATAAATTTTTATCCACGTACATTTTGCCCAAACTATTTTACAAGGGTAAACTAGACATATAAACCTACATATTTCATGTTTACACTTCGTCAAATTCAGTCTCTATCATGATCAAATAATTAGTTGAATTTTGGTCTGTCCTGTTAGCCTAACTGGTCACGATAGCCTGTAAGCCATTTACTATTCCGGCCATAACTTTCATTATACTTATCCAAATAAGGTGATTCTGGTTTCTTTTGTTAAATAAGACACATATACTTAACTTTTCCTTCTATCACATCTCTCAATTACGTCCCTAACATATTGAAAATTTCATTTGAAACCGAACATCTAACACTGTCAACATGCAATTTCGGGTGTGCTATAAGTTTAGTTGTGTTCATCATCTTTATGTATAAACCCTAGAATTTCAAATTTGTTTCTTCATTATTTCCTCCTAAATAACTTGTCAAATAACAAGCAAAGATTAGAAATTACATACCTTAGTTTAAGAGTTTAATTTCCTTAACAAAACCCTTAATTTCTCCTCCTCATTCTTTTTCTTCTTCTTCTTCTTCTTCTCCTCTCTTTCTTTCTCTTTCCTTTTTTTTTCTCTTCTGTTCTCATGAAGAGGTCGAATGGAATGATAGGAATGGTTGCCCCTCTCTGTTTTTTGTTTATTTAAATTTTTTAGTTATTTTTTATTTATTTAATTTTGAATCCAACGATTGTCATTTAATCAAGTTATTATATTCGATGGCTAGGATCACGCCAAATGTCAACCTCACAAACTTTTCCTTGATTGGAAGCTCACTCTTCAATTTTTATTTTTTACCAATAGCTCCCTCCTTGAATAAGTTAATTACAATTAGGTCCTTTCATAGAATTTTCGTTATAACTCTTTATTCGTGTGTTTTCGGAAAAAATCGTAGTGTAGTGTTAATAACGCTATGTCCCAATTAATCCTGTAAATTCACTCATAAGCTCAAATATAGGCACTATTAATAACTTCAAAAACCCCATTTCCAACCTTGTGTTAGCCCTAACCCCAACTCGTTGTATCTAGATATTTAATTAATGAGAATTAAAATTCATCATTTTAGTATTCCCTGTGCAATGTAATTTGATGAATTTCCTTAAATAGTAATTCTACTTTAGTTATCAGATACGTGATCTGGATAGTAAAACCTAAAGCAGTAAAAGAAATACTATTTTAAATATCCCTAGTCGATTATTATCATAGGAGTGATAATAAACTAAGACTAGTATGTACTCTATGAGATGATCTTGTTTTACGGGTCATAAGATATGAGATATCGATTAGATATACATAGTACGTGTTAGAGAACAACGTACTAGATCGATCCACGTAATGAGAATACTATATATGAAAACGGTCATAAGTATTTCTTATACAATGCTTGTACTCGAATCCCTGGACCTGAAATTACTATGGGTTCTTAGGTAGTTACTCGTATGCTTTGATGTATTGCCTAATGTGCTTGTAAAAAGGTTGCAAATATGGGTACGCTCAGGTATACTAGGAAATACGCTAAGACACATGAGTAAAGTGAATGGATTGCCACTCTATCTATGAGAGAGTAGATATCACTGGCCATTTGATTAGTGAAACGGAGTAGTGTTTATGCAAACCCAGATAGGATGATAAATGTTATGCATCTATCTGATTAATCCGGATCACTGGAGTATCGATAAAATGAATTAGCAATGATAAAGATGACCGAGGGCATGTCGTATGCTAATCTATGATATCTATTGGCAAATGGTTTTATAAGATTATTATAGGCTTTGTCAATTCGACTGTTTGACACTCGATTTTAATTTGGGTAGTTATAATGTCTTGCTAGAGACCAATTATAAATTATGGACTTAAATGTAATTTTAGTTCATTGCCAACATTGAAACGAGCCTTCAGGATCGCACATGTTTTTAGGGCTCGGGTTGAACCTGGAAGCTTATTGATTAAAATTCAATTAATTGATTAATTGAATGGTTCAAATAATTAATTAATTATACTAGACCTTAAATGAATTAGGTTAATTGGATTAAATCTAATAATGGGTTTAGAATCCTGGTTTTGGTCCAATTGATTTTCGGTTTAATTGAGAGGATAAGAGGAATTGATTTAGGTTTGATTTGAGAAATCAAACCCAAGCCAATTCCACAACAAATTTGGCTTCTTCTTTCCTAATGTATGTCGTATATTACTTGTTTCCATTTAGGAATTGGAATACAAGTGATATACTAATAGATAGGATAAGGAGAGAAAAAGAAGTAGTTGGAGTTTGACTCCAACTCTAGGAAAGCTATTTTTTTGTGTTAGAAACAAAAAAGAAAACACAAAAGACTTGTGTTTTACAAGTGTCTCACGCAAATTAATAGGATTTTTGAATTTGGAATTCAAATTCACGTAGAAGAGTCTACTCTTCCCCACTTCTTTTGTGTTGGTTTTAGCAATAAGAGTCAGAAGCGGATGAAATTCTTTTCTACTCTTTTACTTGAACTCTCCTTTTTTTTTCAGTTTTCTACGCAAGAAATAGAAGAGGTGGTGACCAACCAAATTTCTTCACCTTATCTTTCATTCATTTTAGAAACTAAAGAATTAACTCCAACCGATTCCTCTCTTCCTTTCTAACGTTTGAGAAACGTTTTACCTAGTAAGAAAACCTATTTCTTTCTTTTACTCCTTCTTACGTTTGGAACGTATCCTTCCGTGTAAGGGTCTGGTTTTCACGTTCTGTCTTCCAGAAGACACAGAAGCTTCCCGTTTAAGTGCTAGCACACTTTGAGTTAACCTAAATGAACCTTAACTGTGTTTGAACGAAGAGGGGACTGCCATTAGCATCCCTAGGGTCAATCAAATTGATAAAAGTATTCCGTGGGAGCATATAGGCATCTCAAGGATTCCGTAAGGAGGCTACAGCAATCCAGAGGTGAAAGCACGCATCAAAGGTATTTTTTAATCCTCCATATGCTTAATTGCTTTAATGAAAACTAGTCTAGGGGGGTTTACCAGTTAGATTTTTATTTTCCGCTGCTATCTATATTTGCTATTTGCATAAATATTGCATCGATTGCATGTGAGAAACCCAACAGTCCTTGCCTTTTAAAGAAATTTTATTTAGGTCCTCTTGGGATCCTTACTTGACCTTGTTGTCATTCTTTATTAATTTTAGGGAAATTACATTCCTTTTAAAGATTAGAAATTACATACCTTAGTTTAAGAGTTTAATTTTCCTAACAAAACCCTTAATTTCTCCTCCTCCTCATTCTTCTTTTTCTTCTTCTTCTTCTCTCTTTTTTTCTTTTTTCTCTTATTTTTTTCTCTTCTCTTCCCATGAAGAGGTCGATTGGAATGATAGAAATGGTTACCCCTCTCCTTTTTTTGTTTATTTATATTTTTTATTTATTTAATTTTCTATCCAACGGTTGTCATTTAATCAAGTTATTATATTCGATGGCTAGGATCACGCCAAGTGTCAACCTCACAAACTTTTCCTCGATGGGCAAGCTCACTCTTCAATTTTGTGTTTTACCAATAGCTCCCTCCTTGGATAAGTTATTTACAATTAGGTCATTCCATAGAATTTTCGTTATAACTCTTTATTCGTGTGTTTTCGGAAAAAATCGTGGTAGCGTTAATAACGCTATGGTCTGGTTAATCCCATGAATTCACTCGTAAAGTAAAAAATAAGCACTATTTACAACTTTCAAAACCCCATTTCCAACCTTGTCCTTGCCTTTTAAAGAAATTTCATTTAGGTCCTCTTGGGGTCCTTACTTGACCTTGCTGTCATTCTTTATTAATAACTTTTTGCATACTACTCCAAATTCAATAATTCTTATGCCAAATGAAACTAGACATCTAAAGTTACATTGTGTTAAAATTTGAGGTCAATCTAAGCTTTACATAATTTTTGGCACTACTTTCTGTCTGACCCTTCTGCACTGCTATAGGCAATTTGCGCACCGTCTATTAATTCAATAATATCTCTGTGTGTACAAATCCAAATTAGATGGTTCTTATTTCTAAATTTAGTGAACACATAAAGGAACAACTTTTATATTTTACATTTTTACAAAATAGGTTGCCTTGATGCCCGAAACCTAGATTGAACTCGCAGGTTCTACGTAAGTCTAATTTTCGTGTTTTTGTGGAATTCTCCGTACATCTGATTTTGGAAACTACTGTAGTTACACCACTGCAATTCATTTATTCTCGAGATCTCATATTTAATACATTATCCAAGTTCTACATAATTTTTAGAAAAATTACATTTTATTCTCTGACTTTTTTTTTTCCAAAATTTTCGTTAGGTCCTGTTGACTCATGGGGCCCTATTTCGCCTCCAGGTATGGTCGGCACCTGTCTGTAGCCTTATTGTAATTCATATTGCCGAATATACGTATTTAGGGTCAATTTCCCACAGAGGTCACCCATCTTAACTTTGACCTTGACCTGAGCACGTTTAACTTTGGAGATTCAGCGAATTTCTCCGCGATCATTCCGAGTCCACATGCCTAAATTGTATAATCTGTTTCTACAGTTGTCGGATGTTACATCTATACTCAATTTCCTTATTCATTTGTTTACGATTTGTGTATATTTCACATATTTCTTTCTATTTACTTTTCACTTATCATTTATCTACTTTACGTATAATTTATTTACTTTTTATTTACTTCGTATTTACCGTATTTTCTTCTTCCTTATATCTCTTTATTTACTTTATATTTTTCATTTTTCTGTCATTTATTTACTTTCGTTTATGATATAATATTCTCGCAAATCCTTATTAATGATCCCTTATTCCTTTCCGTACATTAGATTATTTGTACTTTCGATGTTATTAAATTTCAGGATATTACAATACTGGATTTAGAAATTTATAAGTAAAAATATGTAAATTCAAAAATTTCAATATTTTACCAGAATATACTTTCAAATATCATTAACAGTATCTCAAAATTTCAGAATTTTTGCAGACTTCTAAGTTCCTAAACTAGTTTTATTATAAAACTCAAACAGCACAGATATCCAATTGACAACAGTAGAAATCTAAATTATTTCAAAAATTAAACCATATGAAACTCAACTCAAATTATTTTTATTCAAAACTTAACTTCTAGAAATCAAACATATAAAAATTTCAGATCAAAAACATATTTCTATAATTTATTAAAATTCGTCAAAATTACAACATCAACATATCCAATATAGCAGAAATTTTTTCATGGCAAAATAATTATCCAACATAATTAAGAACGGCCAAATTCCCAATTTAATTAATTTAAACCCTATTATAATTAATAACATCAAATTTCAGAATCATAAATAAAACCATAACTTGATTGAAAACAATCAAAACCCCTAATTTCAACATGGAACTCTGAATCTCAATTTCCTAATAAAAACCCCAATTAATTTAATTTTAATTCAAATTAAATCAAATAATTAGAAAAACAATCAACCAATGTGATCTTAATATGATCTAATTAAATGAAAATCAAAATAATAAAAAAGAATAGAGAAAAATCTCAAAAACACCCAAAAACTTTAAAAAAATAAGCTGCTGGTAGCCAACAAATTTTATTAATACTGACAAATATAACTCAATTCTGAATTATGAGCTTTTAAAATTAAACAATTTTGGATTTAATTAACAAAATTATAAGGGCACGTGGGATATGTATGTATACAAACAGAAACAACACGTGACAAACATTTACCAAATGATGCATGCCATAATTTTTCCAAATCACGGATCCATTATGACAAAAAACATCATATTCGAATACTATAAGTATTTAATATTCTCGTGTGCATTTCTAACCTTAACTTCTCCAACAGTTTTAATAAATCACATACCTTTTGACCAATATAAAAGAGGGAAGTAAACTTACACTCTCACACACATAAGCAATCAATTAATATGTCTATTGAAGCTTTGGCAATGGCGGGTGTCGATTGCGAAGATTTGAAGATTTTGTGAGAAGAAGATGGTGGATTAGAGGAACCTCCTCCATATTTGCTTGCTGAAGAAAGTTCAGTTTTTTGTGAAAGCGAAAACACAGACAAAGAGAAAAATGGTATTGTGTTAGGTAATGAGGGAGAGGATATATTGTTTTACAAGGCTAAGATCCTTGATTGGGTTAAGGTTATTTCTTCAGTGTATCTCAATATGCTTAAATAATAATATAGTAGTTGTATAAAATCACTACCTTAGCAACTAAATGTATTTAACCTTTTTTCTTACATAATAGAAAATTTTGTTTTGAATCGTGACATCGTAAATTCTGATATCATTATTTGAGAAAAATAGTTTATTTTGGAGAACTATATTGATTAAGAAAAGTGTTGTGTTTAGTTAAATTTATTAGAGTTTTAATAACACTATTATATGTATGGATTGATTTATACTTAAATGGTTATTTAAGTATTGGTAGAGCTAAATTTAATTTTTGAAATTGTAAAGGGAAAAATTGGAAATATGATGAGTAATTGATAAAATTAGTTAATAAGCAAGCAGTAAACTTTTGATTATTCAGGTAATAAATTAAGGTACAAAAGAAAGGGAAAAAAATAAAATAAAGTTCAGGACAAGTTATGTAAAAATCTAATGAACATTGGCAAAATTGTATGAAAAATAGAAGTACTTGTTAAGTGGAAATTGAAAATTTGAGGACATAATTAGAATTAGTTGATTAAAGGGAGACAAATTATTTTGTGTAGTTTCTCTAAAATGGAGGCTTAGTTTTGCAAGGGTACCCCAACCTTAGCCATTGTGACAAAATGGTACCCCTAAGTGCCACAACTTACAAAAGTGTAACAAAAAGGTATCCTAGCAAGTTTTCAGGTTTCCAACAGGTAGGGATGGGCATGGGGCGAAAATTCCCCATTTCTCATTGGAACCCGCCCAAATGGGAAGGGAAATTTCTATCATTTTCCTCCATAGGGCTGGGGACGGAGCATAATTTTTCCCCATTAGCAAAAATGGGGTGGGAATGGATTTTATACTTCCCACCCCGTAGGGATCCGCATCTCCAATCTAGTGGAGATTTCCATCCATGATTCTGTAGGGACCCGCTAATATATTATATTTTAATATATTATAATTGTAAATGAATTAAATAATATTATAATAATTGATATAGTGAACAATTTTAAAAAAATTAAATTTTCTTTATTAGTTTATAGTATATAAATTAAAAGTATTATCGATGAAGTCGGGTGGTATCGCCTCTTCCTTCATCAATATGTGATTATTTCAACATTTCTACTAGTTTCAGCTGTCACAAGTTTTTGAAAGACCTAATATTTGAAAATACTATTGCAAACAATAAATTTTATCGTACTATTTGAAGAAGAGCTAGTTTTTTCTCTGAGTATAATCTCTTCAGCCAAGATCTAAAGATAATCTTCAAAACAAAAAAATTTTATTTATCTATTATTGTATTTCTTATTTCTCGTATTAAAATATATTGATATATTTCACTTATTAAATCTTTAGATAAGTGTCGTAGTTTTTCAATTACATATTTATCAAAGTCTATTACCTTAAAAGATTTTTTCCCCCCAAGATTCTCAACCAAAATGTATGAATCATGTATTTTTTTTAAAGCAAAATAAAAATGCTTAAATTAAAAAAATAAAAAAATTCATAATGGGAAATAAAAAAATCTCTAATTTGAACTAATTACATATTTTTAATTAATATAAGTCAATAAAATATTTTAATTTATAAAAACATCCAAAATATGAAAAAATGACAAAAATACCTCCAAAACTTAAAAATACAATATTATACTCAAAGCGACTGTCTTGTCGTCCCGAGTATCAAATGGATATCTAAATTACCAAAATATATCAAAATAAAATATAAGGGTACAAAATGATCATTTTACCTATAAGCAGCAAAATTACCATTTTGCCCTTAAACTCAAAACTCATAAAACCAAGGGTTTTATAGATATACACACAAATTATTAACAAGTTTAAATGAAAAATATATTTTGAACAATTTGGAAACCAATTGATTACAAAACAAGTGCGAGTTTTAAAATTTTACTTGGATATGATTTTAAAAATTTCAGAACTTAGCATGTACTAGTCCAATCTCTTCCATATACTATCTCTGTTTTTTTCATTTCTTTACATTCACTATTTCACCAATACCAATACCAATACAAATCTACTTTTCACAAATACCAATACAGAAATAATAATAAATAATTACTAACCTTTTAAAAAACTTACCTTTTAAAAAACTTACTTTTTCACCAATATCAATAAAAAATAATAATAAACAATTACAAAACTTACTCTAAGTGGAAATGTAAACAACTCAAAAAAATACCCAAAAACGAAAATGTAAACATATCATGAAAACGGAGGTAGTACTACCTAACATTTGTTCATTTTTTACATTACTGTTCCAGTAATGAAAATGATAGCCAACAAATTTTATTAAAACTGATATATATAACTCAATTCTTAACTATGAGCTTTTAAATTATACAATGTATTGAATTAACAAAATTATAAGGGCACGTGTGACATGTATGTATGTGAACAGAAACAACACGTGACAAACACTTACCAATTGATGCATGCCATAATTTTCCCAAATCACGGATCCATTATGACAAAAAACATCATATTCAAATACTATAAATATTTAATATTCTCGTGTGCATTTCTAATCTTAACTTCTCCAACAGTTTTAATAAATCACATACCTTTTTGACCAATATAAAAGGGAAGTAAAATTACACTCACACACACATAAGCAATCAATTAATATGTCTATTGAAGCTTTGGCAATGGCAGGTGTCGATTGCGAAGATTTGCAGATTTTGTGGGAGGAAGATGGTGGATTAGAGGAACCTCCTCCACATTTGCTTGCTGAAGAAAATTCAATTTTCTGTGAAGGTGAAAACACCGACCAAAAGAAAAATGGTATTGTGTTAGGTAATGGGCGAGAGGATATATTGTTTTACAAGGCTAAGATGCTTGATTGGGTTAAGGCTATTTCTTCAGTGTATCTCAATATGCTTAAATAATAATATAGTATAGTTGTATAAAATCACTACCGTAGTAACTAAATGTATTTAACCTTTTTCTCTTACATAATAGAAAATTTTGTTTTGAATCGTTACATCGTAATATCAATATTTGAGAAAAATAGTTTATTTTGGAGAACTACATTGATTAAGAAAAGAGTTATGTTTAGTTAAATTTATTGGAGTTTTAATAACACTATTATATGTATGGATTGATTTATGCACAAATGGATATTGAAGTTTCTTATTGGTAGAGCTAAATTTAATTTTTGAAATTGTAAAGGGAAAATTGGAAATGTGAGGAGTAATTGATAAAAAATAGTTAATAAGCAAGCAGTAAACTTTGGATTATTCAATTAATAAATTAAGGTACAAAAGAACACACGGGAAAAAAATAAAATAAAGTTCAGGACAAGTTATATAAAGATCTAATGAATAGTGGCAAAAATGTAAAAATGAAAAATAGAAGTACTAGGTCAGTGGAAAAATTTGAGGACGTAATTAGAATTAGTTGATTAAATTAAAGGGAGACAAATTGTTTTGCATAGTTTCTCTAAAATGGAGGCTTAATTTCACAAGGGGTGCCTCAATTTTAGTCGTTATGACAAAAAGGTATTCCAACTTCAATTTATAATAAAAAAAGTACAACAACTTATCAAAGTGTAACAAAAAGGTACCCTAGCAGGTTTTTAGATCTCCAATATATCCTAAAGACCAAAATGTAATTTTAGTTAAATTTCATCTGAGCTACTTAAATTTTAGGAGCTTTAACAATGGTACCTAAATTTCAATTTCTTACTTGAAAATACATAGATTTTAAAGGAATTTTCACAAAATGTATCTTTAGACAAAAATATGCATCATTCTAGTTAGACAAAAGGTTTATTTCTCATTTTGACTCCCTAAGTTGATATTATTTTTTGAAATTGAACAAATTGTATTTTTTATACAACTACTATGACAACTACTATTACGACGATCACTACTACTACTACTACTACTATTATGCAACTGTTGCTGTTACTACTACAACGACTACAACAACAACAACAACTACTACTACTACTACTATGACAACTACGACTGCTACTACTAACTATTGCTATTGCTGCTACTATTATTACTACTACTACAATTGTGACTACTACTAATACTACTACTACTACTAATACTACGACTACTACTACGACTACGACTATTACTAGCACCACCACCACCACCATTACTATTACTAGGACGACAACTACAACTATGACTACTACTACTACTACTATTGCAGCAACAACAACAACTACGACGATGACTACGACCACTAATACTACTATTACGACGACTATACAACTACAACTACAACTACTACTACTAGTACGACGACGACTACAACTACGATTACTACTACTACTACAACCATTACCACTATTACTACAACAATTATTACGGCTACTACTACTATGACTACTACTAGTACGACCACGACTACTACTACGATGACTACAACTACTACGACCACGACTACTACGATTACGACTACGACTACTATTACAACTACGACTAAGACTACTACTATGACAATTACTGCTATTGTTGCTACTACTACTAAAACAACAACTACAACTACGATGAGTACGACTAAAATTATAAGGGCTCATGTGATATGTATGTATATAAACAGAAACAACACGTGACAAACATTTACCAGATGATGCATGCCACAATTTTTCCGAATCACGGATCCATTAAGACAAAAAACATCATATTCAAATACTATAAATATTTAATATTCTCGTGTGCATTTCTAACCTTAACTTCTCCAACCGTTTTAATACATTACATACCTTTTGGCCAATAAAAAAGAGGGAAGTGAACTTACACTCTCACACACATAAGCAATCAATTAATATGTCTATTGAAGCTTTGGCGATGGCGGGTTGCGAAGATTTGCAGATTTTTTGGGAAGAAGATGGTGGATTAGAGGAACCTCCTCCACATTTGCTTGCTGAAGAAAATTTAGTTTTCTGTGAAGGTGAAAACACCGACAAAGAGAAAAATGGTATGGTGTTAGGTAATGAGGAAGAGTATATGTTGTTTTACAAGGCTAAGATGCTTGATTGGGCTAAGGCTATTTCTTCAGTGTATCTCAATATGCTTAAATAATAATATAGTATAGTTGTATAAAATCACTACCTTAGTAACTAAATGTATTTAACCTTTTTCTTACATAATAGAAAATTTTGTTTTGAATCGTTACATCGTAAATTCTGATATCATTATTTGAGAAAAATAGTTTATTTTGGAGAACTATACTGATGAAGAAAAGTGTTGTGTTTAGTTAAATTTATTAGAGTTTTAATAACACTATTATATGTTTGGATTGACTTATGCACAAATGAATATTTAAGTATTTTTTAAGAAGATAAATGGTTATTCAAGTATCGGTAGAGCTAAATTTAATTTTTGAAATTGGAAAGGGAAAAATTGGAAATCTGAGTAATAGATAAAATTAGTTAATAAGCAAGCAGTAAACTTTGGATTATTCAGGTAATAAATTAAGGTACAAAAGAACATATGGGAAAAAACTAAAATAAAGTTCAGGACAAGTTATATAAAAATCTAATGAACATTGGCAAAATTGGATGAAAAATAGAAGTACTAGGTAAGTGGAAATTGAAAATTTCAGGACATAATTAGAATTAGTTGATTAAAGGGAGACATTATTTTGTGTAGTTTCTCTAAAATGGAGGCTTAATTTTGCAAGGGTACCCCAACCTTAGCCATTGTAACAAAATGGTACCCCCAATTTAAATTTGTAACAAAAAAAAGTACTACAACTTACAAAAATGTAACAAAAAGGTATCCTAGTAAGTTTTTAGGTTTCCAACAGATAAGGATAGGCATGAGGCGAGGATTCTTCATTTTTCGTTGGAACCCAACCCAAATGAGGAGGTGAATTTCTATCATTTTTCTCTATAAGGCTGGGAACGGAGCATGATTTTCCCCCATTAGTAAAAATGGGGTGGGGATGGATTTTATACTCTCACCCCGTGGGGATCCGCATCTCCGATCCAGTGGAGATCTCCATCCACGATTCCGTAGAGACCCGCTAATATATAATATTTTAATATATTATAATTGTAAATGAATTAAAATAATATTATAATAATTAATATAGTGAACAATTTAAAAGAATTAAATTTTCTTTATTAGTTTATAGTATATAAATTAAAAGTATTATCGGTGAAGTCTGGTGGTATCGCCTCTTCCTCCATCAATATGTGATTATTTCAACCTTTCTACTAGTTTCAGCTGTCACAAGTTTTTCGAAAGACCTAATATTCGAAAATACTATTGCAAACAATAAATTTTGTCGTACTATTTGAAGAAGAGCTAGTTTTTTCTCTGAATATATTCTCTTCTGCCAAGATCTAAAGATCATCTTCGAAACAAAAAAATTTTAGTTATTTATTATTGTATTTCTTATATCTCGTATTAAAATATATTGATGTATTTCACTTATTAAATCCTTAGATAAATGTCATAGTTTTTCAATTACATTTTTATCAAAGTCTATTACCTTAAAAGATTTTTTCCCCCAAGATTCTCAACCAAAATATATGAATAATGTATTTTTTTTTATCTTCAAATGACAAAAGCAAATAAGAATGCTTAAATTTACAAAAAATAATAAAAGAATTCATAATGGGAAATAAAAAAAATCTCAAATTTGAACTAATTACATATTTTTAATTAATACAAGTCAATAAAATATTTTAATTTATAAAAACATCTAAAATATAAAAAAAATGACAAAAATACCTCCGGAACCTAAAAATACAATGTTATACTCAAAGCGACCGTCTTGTTGTCCTGAGTATCAAATGGATATCTAAATTGCCAAAATATATCAAAACAAAATATAAAATACAAAATGACCATTTTACCCATAAGCAGCAAAATTACTATTTTGCCCCAAAACTCAAAACTCATAAAACAGATATACACACAAATTATTAACAAGTTTAAATGAAAAATATATTTTGGACAATTTGGAAACCAATTAATTACAAAACAAGTGTGAGTTTTAAAATTTTACTTGGATATGATTTTAAAA
>CATIWJ010368980.1:0-10924 GCA_949640765.1 Croton laevigatus
GATCGCCTAAGGGCTTCGCCCGATATTATCTCTTCTTCTTATACAGGTCCGGTTCGGTATCTCTCCCATCTCTTCTACCGACCCTCATCTCAGACGATTCAATCCTCTTAGGATCATATTCTGGTGGTTCGGAACATCAGTAATGTTCCTAGTTGCCCTTAGTAGGCCTATATCTGATGCTTTGGAGAATTAGTTTTGATGGAAAAATTGGCATTTGGCCATTTACTGAAAAACAACTAGCAAAAAGTAACAGCAAAAATAGGTATGTAGATACTATAGAAACCAAGATTATTTTAAATATGATCAAAGATGTGATTAAGGCCATTTGATTGAAAAATTATTATACGCAATCAAGGTAAAGCGGCCACCATTTTACTCCCACACCATATTTATCCAACAAAATAATACTAGACCTCATATTGATGTAAATTATCAAGATTTTGCACATATAGCTGCTACCTTAGGATTGTAGATTAAGTTGATTTGCTAACCCTTTAAAAGGTCTAACTTGAATGTTTTTTATTTGGATTTCTTTCATACTATTGACTCCTTGAAAATTAGAGCGATGCCGTTGACTGCCAATCAATTTGTTGATGCTATTGAGGAAACATATGCAAGTTATCCTCTGCTGAACATTAACAAAGTCTTGCTCACATTACAATCTTATATGGGTTGTATCCTACATATTAAAGGAGGAAACAATTACAAAATACTTCACATGGGTAAGGGCAACCTAACTAGAGGCGATAATTTTTTTAATGTCATTAAAGTTGATTGTAGTGTTATAAAAAAAGCAACAGCTGAAGTTAATCATTCAATTAGACAGCTCTTACCTATTATTTAATTCAACACATCTATCATTGTCAAGTATATTTTAGACCTTTTTCACTTTTCACTACACTCAAAACTTATCATTTTAGGAAATTTTCTTATATAAATGAAACATCTAAAAAAAGAAAGTTTTCTTATATAAATGGAACGGATGGAGTATCAAATCTTGAAATTCCAAACTAATCAATAATGAAGGAGTCTAACACAGCCTTAACAGTTAAAGGATGTCGAATCCAATGATCTCGAAGGAATATTTTAACCGAAAGTCGATAAATTTAATTTAAAATCTAATAGTTTGATTAATTGTCCATTGCAATTTTGGCCAAACTTTGTCATTAATAGTACTCAAACCACATTATTTGAAATATATTGAAATTAGAAATGCTAGTGAGTTTTAAAAAAAGAAAAAAAAAAAGTAATTCTCTGTACCAATAGCCGCTTTTTTTTTTTTTTTTTTTTTGGGGACAATGGTATCAATAGCTCAAACGATGGGATTGATATAATTAAATCAAAAATCTTGGTAAGTAATTGTTGGTGTTGGGAAATTAAAATTCCTAGTCGGTGCAAAATGATAGGGCAATGATTGGTAAAAGTTAGGGAAGAAGAAATGGGGGGATAAATCCGGGGGATTTTTGGAGGGTCCAAGAGTGGTGATCTGATCAGAATATTTTTATTGCCCTGTAAATATGGACCCAACAATCACAACTTCAAACAACCCAATTCTCTCTAATTACTTACTGATTATCTTCATTAAGTTTCAAATGGCTAAAAACAACGTAGTTCAGTCTCCTCTTGAGAAAACTAGCTTGGCTTCTCTAGACCACAAGTTGGCCATGGCAAAACGATGCTCTCATGGTATTCTATTTATTTTTCTTCTCTTCTTATGTCTAATGCAGATAGGTAGTTCATTGCATGCATCAGAAATACAAATAAAATGTATTAGTTATCTTATCTTACTAATTTCTATAATCATATATTGATTCCTAATAAAAATGTGTATTAATGATGGATGAGCAGAAGGAGCAGGAGCTAAAGCAGCTGTTATTGCCGCCGTTGCCACTGCCATTCCAACTGTAAGCCAAACATCTTCCTTCACATTTTAAGAAAATTTGAAATAATTTCAGTTTTAATTTTATTCATTTCTGTATGCGTATAGGTTGCAAGTGCAAGAATGCTGCCATGGGCGAGAGCCAATCTCAACCACACTGCTCAAGCTCTTATCGTCTCCAAAGGTTATTTAATTATTTACCATTCAAACACTCATTAATTGTAACTGCTAATTAACTTTCTTTTCTTTGCTGCTAATGAAAATTTTAATTTAATTGCAGTTGCAGGAGCAGCTTACTTCATAGTTGCTGACAAAACTGTTCTGGCTACTGCAAGAAGGAACTCCTTCAACCAGCCCAAATCTAATATTGAAGCTTAAATTCAATTTATGCTTTTTTACGTCGATTCTAGTTCAAGAAATCCTATCCTTATATAAATCCATCACCAAGTTACAAATAAAGGACTTCTCATTTGATGAGCATTTCTGTACTTCAAATTATCATTCAGATTAAATGAGAACGAAAAATTTACCCAATTTTGTCGCATTACCAGTAGTCTTTACATGAGCAAGAACCATCTTTGAAATGATAATAATTTCTCGATTAAAAATCTTGGAAATTAACTTAGTAGCAGAGTGACAATTCTCACAAACACGAAGATTCTTCACTATTCTTATAGTTGTTCCTGGCTTTGTACTGATCAGACCAAAAGCTATGGCTAATTTCTCACTATGATGACTCAGTGCATCTTCTTTCCACTCCTCATTCGTATCATACAATACTTCTGATGTATCTGCTACAAATCCCTCCTCCAAAAGCGTATCTATTTCCTCCAGCATATTTTAAATTTCTTTGCTCTGGGGATGTGATTTATCGCCGACAAGAAACTCATGAACTACATTACCCACCTCTATGGAGGTACAACCAGGAACTTTATTATTCAGAATTAAATTGTATGCTTCGGTCATCTATTAATATGAACATATGAAAAAGTGTTTGATAGGAATGTCTCCTTGAATGTACTGAAGAAGAGCTTCCATGTTTGAACTCTTGGACCAAAAGAACAGCCCATCAAAGCCCTAAAACTGAAGAAGAGCTTCCGTTCCATATTTGAACTCTTGGCCCAAAAGTGCAGGCCCATCAAAGCCTATGAAGGAATAACATGCTTCGGTTTCAACTTTTTTCGTCTTCAACTTCAAAACATCTCTTTCTCTTTGCTCTTTCCATTTTCTTTTTAGCACAGAGGAGATCACAGACGGGTAACTGTAGCTTCAGCTACACTACAGACTCTACAGAGGGTAGTCCTATCCTCTACATCGAATTGGTTGGTTGTTAAGAATCGAACTCAAGAATTACTGTTACATGCAATAAAATTAAAATATGTACATGTGTAAAGTTTTATAAGACTAGCAATATTATACGGAATGGAATAATGGAACTAAGTACTGTGCATAGAAGGGAGAAAATCTATGAATCTGAGCCGTCCACCTGTACTAATCAGAGGACAATTTCAGGGTGCACATGAAGAGCAGAGCACCCATGGTTTGATGGTAAACCAGTGGGTTTGATCGATGAATCAACGAAATTAGAGTTTCAAGAAATCTATGAATCTGACACGTCATCTGCTGACGTGCCGTACCTATTTCATTGTATAATTATTCAATAAGGAAACCTTGAAGAACACAGGTTAGTGGTCATGTCTACTACCTTTTCACATACTATATTAATTTATAAATTAGCAGTATCAAAGTTGGGTTGATTTAAGAACAAAAACAGAAAACAAGTGACTGAAAATCTTGTAAGAAGCGAAACCATCAAACTCATATCTCCAAAACCCCTTATAAATATACAACCAACTCAGATCACTTCTCAACAATCTCTTGTCTATTTTTATATAATGGCGAAAAACAATGTTGAGAAAACAAGCTTGGCTTTTCTTGATCAAAAGTTGGCCACGGCCAAACGCTGCTCTCAGGGTATGTATCATTATCTTCTTTCTTTTTCTTCTGTTATTTTTCTTGCGTTGTATAATTGATTAAGGTTTGATAATTAATAATAAAATGTGTGTTAATGATGGATGTACAGAAGGAGTAGTTGCTGGAGCAAAAGCAGCTGTTGTAGCCACCATTGCCACTGCTATTCCAACTGTAAGCCATCATCTTCCTTTACATTTTAAGAGAGAAAATTAGAAATAATTTCTGGTTTTTATATATGTTTGGATGTGCGTAGATTGCTAGTGCAAGAATGTTGCCTTGGGCAAGAGCCAATCTCAACCACACTGCTCAAGCTCTCATTATCTCCACAGGTTACCATCTAAAACAGTTGCCACTTATTTATTAATTTATTTTTTCCTCTGCTGCTAATTAATGAAATTTTAATTAAATTGCAGTTGCAGGAGCAGCATATTTCATAGTTGCTGACAAGACTGTTCTGGCTGCTGCAAGAAGAAACTCCTTTCACCATCCCCAAATCTAATTTCGAGGCTTAAATTCACTCTTCTTCATTTTTTTTAAATTTTGTTTAGGAAATCCTTGTGTAAATCCATCACCAAGCATTAAATAAAGAAGGGCTTTTTACTTTATGAGCATTTGTGTACATAATTTAAATTAGAAGAATGAAAATTTGCACCGCTTAGCCAAACCAATTAATATATTTTTCATAATAATGGTCACTTAATCAGATCATTATAATTTAAAATTTGATTACACTTCTAGTTACATAATTGGACATAAATGATTAAAAAATAATAATAATAAAATTCAAATGTAATTTATTAAACATAATGATGCCGAGAAAGAAACAAATTCACTGTAATTATATTAAAAATTTCATATGATTATTTACATTATCCACCATTTGTCTGATCCTAGCTTTGGAGACTTGCACCAAAAAAAATTCTTCTATTAAGTCAATTTTGTCCACTTTCATATAAGCAAACCAACAGTAATTCACAATTAAATATCTAAAAAATGTTCATATAAATGAGAGTTTAGAAATAAAAATAGAATTCTAATGTTAGCTACAACTTTAAAGATAGATATAGCTTTATCAACTTGTTTAATTATAGAAAATTATTTTTAAAACACTAATTCTTGAATGAATTTGGAAGAAAAATTTTAAAACACTGACTTTAATT
This sequence comes from Croton laevigatus, assembly GCA_949640765.1. Classification (NCBI taxonomy): domain Eukaryota; kingdom Viridiplantae; phylum Streptophyta; class Magnoliopsida; order Malpighiales; family Euphorbiaceae; genus Croton; species Croton laevigatus. Next base: position 5,014 of record CATIWJ010368980.1, read on the forward strand.
GCCATTGAAGAAAACGTGCTCTTTGATCGCCATATGGTCCAAGTCTTCTGATCAAAATAGTCATTTGTTTCTTTCATGTTTAATATCTTCCATGGAAACTACAAAATTTATAGCTTCAGCTCCATTTCTACTCTGATAGTGTTCTTAATGTGTTACGACACCGTCAAAATGAATGTTTTATCTTTGGCAGTGGTTTGGCGTTGCTTAGCAGAGATTGTTTGCACCATATAACATCATGAGATGTGAATTGTTTACAAAAATGGATAGCAATCTAATCACATCACTGTCACATATTTCGACCTTTCTCTACGTTAACAAAAGGAATCATTAAAACCATATTGTCTTCTTCTTCTTCTAATACACCATTTCAACGAATCAGTTAACAGTTAGTTTTTTTTTTTGTTTAACCGTCGAATTATCAAAAAAGAAATAACAAAAAAAAAAAAAATTATTCCACTGCTGAAATTTAATTTAGCGACTCCGTATCCTTCCTGATACTAACAATAAAACAAACTTGAAAAAGGCTAAATCTATCCGAGATAGCCCATGATTCATTAAAAGCTCATATTCGTATATTTTATAAATCAAGGTTAAGTTGGTTAATTATTATCAATTTAAGAGTGTTTTTGCTTTTTAGTTTGAAATTGGAAATAGGATCAAATTGCTTAAAGACGAAAACTGTGGGTGATTTTATTATTTTAGCCTATTTCATTTTGGCCCTTGTTTTAAGAAAATGTTGAAATTGTGGCAAAATTTGTGATTTGTGGTATTTTTGTTACCAAGATAAATTTATGATAAAATTGTGACAAACCCCAAAATTATGCTAAAAATGTTATTATTATTATTATTATTATTATTTTGAAATTGTTACTTAAGATTATTATTATTATTATTATTATTTATGTATTTATTTAAAATAAAGTGAAAGTAACATAGTCCACTCCACGTATGTGTAAAGATGACCAAAATAGAGTAAAATGAAATGCATCGAATAAAATATAAAACAGTAACCCACTACCCACCAAACAATCCACAAAATCTATAAAGCTTTCTAAGCACTGACTCTCTGTTCAGTGAAAACAGGAAATGAATCAATCCAAGCCGTCCATAAAACGCAGGTGTTGTAATCTAAGGAGAACGCCCATCAAGAAGCACCCCTGGTTTACACCAAACCAGTGGGTTTTATTTTATGAGTGAATAAGAAGCTAAAGAGAGTTTCAAGAAATATATTTCTTCAACTTTGAAGTTTACAGACAAGCGTTGAACACCACTACCTTCATGTGGATAATGTTTCCATTTAGATCTTAACTTTTTTCTTTTTAATTAATATTATGTTTTGTTCATTGAACTATATAGTATTAATTAATAAAATTGTAAATAATCTTTTACTGTAAGAGCTTAGTTTAGGTAGGGGCATAATCAAATCCATTGAAGTTTTGAATAATGTGTTTGAAGTTGGAAATGGTAGTTGCAGAAATAGTAAGCAAGGGAATAATCTATGTGCTAAGAAACAAATATTCCAACTACTGACATAGGGTGATATGAAAAATAAGGAGCCAATCCGGGGTGTGGCCTGTTGATTATCCTATTTTATATGAAAGTTACAATGGTATCGATTTCAAATGCTATCAGTCATATTATCAGCACCTGTTTGATGTATAAAAGAAGCATAGCTCACAATATTATCTGATTCGTTAGATATTTAAAAGGGAAAAGACGGACGTGGGTATTTTAGGAATGCAGTAAAAGAGAATCAAACCTCCCACAAATAATTGACCCATAAAGTAATAGACCTTAGATTTAAAAATGAAACCATCAAACTCACTTTATCCAACCCACCCACCTTATTATAAATATCGACCCAACAATCACAACTTCAAACAACCCAATTCTCTCTAATTACTTATTATCTTCATTAAGTTTTCAAATGGCTAAAAACAACGTAATTCAGTCTCCTCTTGAGAAAACTAGCTTGGCTTCTCTAGACCACAAGTTGGCCATGGCAAAACGATGCGCTCATGGTACCCTATTTATTTTGCTTATCTTCTTATGTCTATTGCAGATAGGTAGTTCATTGCATGCATCAGAAATACATATAAAATGTATTAGTCATCTTATCTTTACTAATTTCTATAATTATATATTGATTCCTAATAAAAATGTGTATTAATGATGGATGAGCAGAAGGAGTAGTTGCCGGAGCTAAAGCAGCTCTTATTGCCACCATTGCCACTGCCATTCCAACTGTAAGCCAAACATCTTCGTTCATATTTGAAGAAAATTTGAAATAATTTCAGCTTTAATTTTATTCATTTATGTATCATGGATGTGTATAGGTTGCAAGTGCAAGAATGCTGCCATGGGCGAGAGCCAATCTCAACCACACTGCTCAAGCTCTTATCGTCTCCACAGGTTGTTTAATTATTTACCATTCAAACACTCATTAATCGTAACTGCTAATTAACTTTCTTTTCTTTGCTGCTAATGAAAATTTTAATTTAATTGCAGTTGCAGGAGCAGCTTATTTCATAGTTGCTGACAAAACTGTTCTGGCTACTGCAAGAAGGAACTCCTTCAACCAGCCCAAATCTAATATTGAAGCTTAAATTCAATTTATGCTCTTTTACGTCGATTCTAGTTTAAGAAATCCTATCCTTGTGTAAATCCATCGCAAATTACAAATAAAGGAGTTCTCATTTTATGAGCATTTCTGTACTTCAAATTATCATTCAGATCAAATGAGAATGGAAAATTTAAAAATTTTGTCACATTACCAGTAGTCTTTACATGAGCAAGAACCATCTTTGAAATGATGGAAGCGCTTTCTATCCCGAGCAATAATTTCTCGATTAAAAATCTTGGAAATTAACTTAGTAGCAGAGTGACAATTCTCACAAACACGAAGATTCTTCACTATTCTTATTGTTGTTCCTGGCTTTGTACTGATCAGACCAAAAGCTATGGCTAATTTCTCACTATGATGACTCAGTGCATCTTCTTTCCACTCCTCATTCATATCATACAATACTTCAGATGTATCTGCTACAAATCCCTCCTTCTCCAAAAGCGTATCTATTTCCTCCAGCATATTATAAATTTCTTTGCTCTGGGGATGTGATTTATCGCCGACAAGAAACTCATGAACTACATTACCCACCTCTATGGAGGTACAACCAGGAACTTTCTTCAATCCCTTGTCGTTTAGCATCGTTCTTATTTTCGCTACATCTTCCCATTTTCTAGCACTTGCATAGATGTTCGATAACAGTATATAGGCCCCAGGATTTTCAGGCTCTAGTTCAAAGATTTTCTTTGCTACAAATTCAGCCAATTCAGTGCGTTTATGAACTCTACAAGCTCCAAGCAGAGAACCCCAGATGGCCCCATCTGGTTTCATTTCCATATTCTTCATCAAGGTCTTGGCTTCATCAAACAACCCAGCTCGGCCTAATAGATCGATCATGCATCCATAGTGTTGTAATTTTGGAGAAATGTTGTACTGTTGCATCATTGAACTAAAATACTGGCGACCAAGATCAAGCAAACCAGCTTGGTTACATGCAGATAATACACCAACAAATGTAATATCATCTGGTATGAACCCTTCATCGGTCATTCTTGAGAAGAGATTAAGGGCAATATCTGCACGCCCATGCATTGCAAACCCAGAAATCATTGCATTCCAGGAAGCCAAGCTTCTAGGATTCATTTCATCAAAAATTTGCCTCGCGGCCTCTATATTACCGCATTTCGCATACATATAAATAAGGCTTGTCAAAAGTTCGACATTGGCCATGCTTTTCCGGTTCTTGTCTATATAAGCATGGATCCATTTTCCAAGCCCCAGAGCACCTGAGTTAGCACAAGCTGGAAGAACGTTTAATAAGGTGACTTTGTTAGGCTCTACATTTGATCTTAGCATTTGCCTAAAAAGCTCCAGGGCTTCCTTATAACAGCTCATATGAGTATAACCACCAATCATAGCATTCCATGAAATCACATTCTTATTTTCTATGCTCTCAAACAGATTATTAGCTTTCTCCAAGTTTCCACATTTAGCATACATATCAACAAGTGCATTAACAAGCCTAATATTTGATCCAAGTCCATGCTCCTGAATCCAAGAGCAGACCCAATTACCAACCTCAATGGATCCCGACTGAGAACAAGCTGAAAGAACACTAAGCATAGTACTGATATTTGGTGTTACACCTGTCCTACGCATTTCAGCAAAGAATGCTAACGCCTCCCGAAATCGACCACTCTGGACATACCCTGAAATCATAGCATTCCATGACACAACATCTCTAACAGGAATTTTATCAAACAGTCCCCGTGCTTCATCCATGAAACCCAATGAAGCATACCCTGCAATCAGAGCCGTGAAAGAAACAACATCTCTCATAGAACTTTTGTCGAACAACAATCTTGCATACCCCATTTCACAATTTCGAGCATACATAGTAATTAAAGAAGTATGTACGAAGGCGTCATTATCAAGTCCAAGTTTCAAAATATGTGTATGGATCTGTTTCCCTTCATGGTTACCTGCGATTTTCGCACAGGACTTCAAAACGAAAGGAAAAGTGTAAGAATTTGGATACTCACCTGATAACATCATATGAATATAGTACTCAATAGCTAAATTTGGAGATTCACTTAGTGAGAAACCTCTAATTATGTTATTCCAAATTACTTGATTAGGATTTTCAATAGTATTGAATATCATAAGGGCGTAAGAGAGATCACCAAATGGAGAAATGGCGCAAAACTCGATGAGCTTACTTAGTGCGAATTGGTTTTTGTGGAGACCGGTTTTGATTATTTGGGCATGAATTTGTTTGAATGTTTGAAGGTTTTTGCACTGGGAGAGAAGGGCTAGAGATGGGTGCCCTTGAAGAAGCTTGTACGGAGGGTCTGAGAAGGGAAACATAGGGAGAGTTGCTGATGGAATTGCAAGAGAAGACATGGTTGTCTTCTAGCTTCTGCTGCTGTGAAGAAGAAAACGATAACGGTATAGTGTGCCTCTTGTTTTGTTCTCACATGTGGATTAACCGCCAAAAACGAGTATCATACCTTCATAATTTGCTATGAGTCAATAACACTTTGACTTTTTTTTAATATTAGAGCACTTCTTATGCATATTTACAATTTTTTTTTGAAAAAAACATTTTTAATCTTTATTTTAAAAAATGAATTGCAAACCAACTCTCAACGTGAACCGGTCACACCACCCCGAACCATCGAATTTGCTTCACATGTCTACCACTAGGACTGCCAGCATCCGTCTAAGGGCCTGTTTGGTTTAGCTGTTTTAGACAGCTGATAGCTGTTACTGATAACTGATAGCTGTTGACTGTTGCGGATAGCTGATAGTGGATGAAACCAAATGTTTGGTAAATTTATAGATAGCTGTTGTGATTAATATGTAAAATGACCAATAAGGGTATTTAATAAATTCAAATTGATATATTAAACAAATTAACATTTATTAAATATCAATTTTGAGTTTAAGTTCGAACTCGGCTCTTTAGCTCAATAATTTTCAAGCCGTTCGAGTTTGGCTCACAAGCTCGAGCTCGAAAGCTCGTTAAGAGCTTGGCAAAATTTTAATAATCAAACAAAAATGAATCCAATGTGACAAATAATTGAAATGAATCTAATGTGAGGAATTGAAATGAATCTAATGTGACAAAGTCAATCACATGATCAATGCTCTGCATTACATTTCCTTTTCTTTTCTAGAGAATACATTTGTACCTTTCGACAAAATCAGCTATTTTTTCAATAATAATAGACATTATACATTTGGAATTATTACAATCACGAATTATAAGGCTCTCTCTATAATATGCAACAAAATATAAGTCAAATAAAGATTGTTATTTCATTTTAAAAATGATGAGAAAGG
>CATIWJ010369272.1:0-18678 GCA_949640765.1 Croton laevigatus
TGTTTGGGTGATTATTGATTTGATCTTTGAAGAAAAACTATAGTTTCTGTATTTTTTTTCTTTTTTTTTGGTGAAATTTTGTGTTTTGATCGATTATCCTAACCCTAATTTCTGCTTGACAAATTGGTGAATTGGACAATAATTGTGAATTATTACGGGAAATAGGATTAGGATGAATGTATCATGGAAATTGTAGAAGTAATAGGTTCATGTTACTGTGTTCTTCAATGTAGAATTTTCGGTTTAAAACTGATACCGAACCGTTACCGATTTTTATCAGTTTTAGTTAAATTCGGTTCGGTTTTGGTATTTTCTTATCGGTTTTCGGTTTGAATCGATTTTTTCTTATCGAACCGAACCGACGATGAACACCCCTAGTGAATTATATTGATTGGTATACCATTCTCATCTTATATACAAATAGGTCCCTACTTCTAGCTAAGCTAATTAAGTTAGCTATTTACAAGTTATAACAACTTGCATAATAAAATTACTAACAATTACACCTTACTTGTTTTTAGTTTTATCCTTTAACACCCCCGGCAAGCTAGAGTCTAGGATTCAACATTTGACCCAATTTGGCAATGCTTTTTGAAACCAAACCCACACATGGTATATTTTATCTAATTTGTTTAGGCATTAGGCAAGGATAAATTTTAATAATAAAACTCACTGTAGGTTTAAGGCAGAACAGGGTTAAAAATGAATTCTAGGGACGAATCGAGTCACAACAGTGTATCACGAAAGTTTTCAAAAATGTATATACGAAAAGTTACGAAAGAATTTCTGACAAAGGACCTTTTGGCAATTTTCCATCTAAGCAACATTGTGGACATAAAAATAAAGGCAACCATCATTTTGGGAATAAAAAAGGTGTGGATAAATGGCTTAATCATGGTCATCCAAGCTTTTGGGTTGTAAACATCTTACCCATCCAAAATCTAATTAATTAACTAAATCAAAAATATAAATAAGATTTTTATTCTTGAAATTGTAAGAACACTTAAACATTTAGAACAAAAACTCCTCTTCTTCTTCAATGGTAGGTCGAACCATCCATCACAAAAGAGCAAGGAGATTTTTCAAGTTTCAAAGGTGATTTTGCAAGGAAAAGCTTAATTTCAAGGTGAGAAATCCATATATTTTCTTATTTCTTTCATTTGGTTAGTTATTTGAGTTATATAAATGATGGAAGATTGGTGTTGAATGCAGAAAATATGGACTTTTAAGAGAAAATGGTTGATAATGATAATAAATGATGAATAAAAATACATGTAGAATTAAGTATAAAAACAAGGTTAGTAGCTAGAAATGAAGTAAAAAATGGTATGATCATAAGGTTAGAGTTTATGTAAATAACTTAGGATTGATGTTTATGTAGGAACTCAAGTGGAAAAGGCTAAAGATAAAGGAAAAGAGCAAGAATAAGTGAAAAAAGTGAAAAGAAAGAAAGAAATCAAATGGTTTGGTTCTTTAATCATAGTTCTTAAATTTTTAAGTATTCTTGAATTTTTTTTATTATATTTGTAAATAATATTTAAGTGTATATTTTATGTGTTTGAAAATGTAATATATTTATTTAAAGTCATTGGAATTGAAAGAATTGAATTTGAACATAAAAAAATTCTAAAAGTCACAAATTGTACATAAACTTCCATAAATTTTTAAATAGCCCTAATGACATGGATTTTACAAATTGGATTCTTAATTCTACATTAATATCATAAAAGGGATCTCAAAAAAAAATTTTATGGTAAAAAAATAAAATTTTCCCTAAGGGTACTAAACTTGACCGAATGGTTCAACAATTTTGGCCTAATGGACCATTTTGTATAACCTAGTATTTTCAGTGAGAAATCTTTTTAATTTTCAAGTGAAACTTCATAAGTGTATTCCTAACATATTAAGGGATGTTTATGGTTTACATAGAGTACCTGAAAGTCCCTAGAGTTTGTTGTAACACATCCATTTTAAAGGTTCAAAAATTGTCAAAATGTTAGAATTAGTATTCAATTGGTCATTTACTATTCATTTTGTAAATTTTGCTATTTATTTGGTCTTTTTCAAGTAAGATTAAAACATATTTCTAAGGTAAAAAATGAGTAAATATGGAAGAAAAGTAACCATTCTTGCCAAAATGTGAAGTGAAAAGGCAAAGTGAAAAGTTTGAATAAAAGTTGTACATAACTTGAATATGTCTTGAAATGGCAAGGAATGGTTAATGTTAATGCTCTACTTGGCTAGGAAAGAACCCTTGTGATAAGTGTATGATGCATCATATGATATATTTTGTAATACTGCCCATTAATTGTGATTGTGATTATGATATTGATAAAAATCATTCAGAGTAGTTTCGACTACCATCTATGACTGAATAACGGTATCTAAACCTTATCCTGTGTTATTCTGTCAGTGCCAATAAAGCAAGATAAATGAATAAAATTTAATAGAGTGAATTGGTTGCATATCAAAAATGTTTTTTGTTTTTACAATTTGTTTGAGAAATATATCGCTAATAAGTATACCTAATTCATCCTTGTCAAGTTTGGTGGTGGTGCTCATCGAGTCTTGCTATTCTTGGAGCCTTCCATTTCAAAATTTTGAGGGATTCTTTAGTTTACTTTGCTTGATTGATGAAGATGCATTCTTTGGTTTGCTTTATTTGAAATCTTAGAAAGAACTTGAGTTCGTCCACAAAGCTCATTTAAATTCGTTAGTCATTTGATCACTAAAAGCTTCATACAAAGAGTGAATAGTAACACCAAATATAATATTATCAACATAAATTTGCATAACAAGTAAGTTATTATAATACTTATGTACAAAAAGAGTAGGGTCAACTTTACCTTTTTTAAAATCATTTTTAGGAAGAAATAAATTAAGCCTTTCATACTAAGCTCTTAGAGTTTGTTTAAGACCATAAAGAGCTTTTTCTAATTTGAAAACATAATTTAGAAGTTGATGATGTTTAAAACTGGGTGATTGTTCAACATACACCTCTTCCTCAATAAAATCATTTAAAAATACATTTTTGACATCAATTTGGTAAAGTTTGAAATTTATATGATATGCAAATGCAAGAAAAATCGTAATGGATTCCAATCTAGCAATGGGCCGAATGTTTCATCAAAATCAATGTCGTCCTCTTGATTGTAGCCTTTTGCAACTAATCTAGCCTTATTTCTAGTAATGGTACCTTTTTCATCAAGTTTATTCCTAAATATCCACTTGGTACCAATAATAGAATGACTAAAAGGTCTTGGAACTAGTTTATGAACCTTATTCCTCCAAATTGATTAAGTTATTTTTGCATTGCAAGAACTTAATTTTCATTGCCTAAGGCCTCATCAATTGTCTTAGGCTCAATTTGAGAAATGAAAGCTAAATGAATATCTAAAGATGAAAGCTTAGATCTTGTACTTACACCTTTAAATACCTCACCAATGATTTGCTCCTTAAAATTATCTTTCTTGAATTGTCAATCCTTGGGCAACTTTTTGCCTTTTCTCATTGCTTGCTTTTTGCTCTATGTTGCTTTCCTCCTCAATATCAATAATTTTTTTTCCTTTATTTTCACTTGGATCTTCTTATTGATGTGAGACTTGAGGTTGGATTTCATCTATGGAAAGCTTCTTAATTTCACCTATAAAATTAAAAGAACATTTCCCTAGATTAAGGAGATTAGTCTCATCGAAGACTATATGCATACACTCTTCAACTAACATAGACTTCTTGTTAAAGACCCTATAAGATTTGCTATTGGAGGTATACCCTAGAAATATTCCTTCATCTGATTTAGATAAAAATTTTCCAAGATTATTCTTGGTATTTAATATATAGCATTTACATCTAAATATTCGAAGATAAGATACATTGGATTTTTTATTTTTTTCATAGCTCATAAGGAGTTTTGTTTAAAATAGTTCTTTTGTAAATACGGTTTATAAGATGACAAGAGATGCTAAAAGCCTCCACCTAAAAGTATTTTGGTAAATCATATTCATTTAACATGGTTCTAATCATCTCAACGAGAATTTTGTTTCTCCTCTCAATAATGCCATTTTTTTAAGGAGTCCTAGAAGAGGAAAAGTTGTGTGATATATCATGCTCATCACAAAAAGAATCAAATATTTTATTTTCAAATTCTCCTCATGGTCATTCCTAACATTTGAAATACAATATCCCTTTTGATTTGAAATACGTTTTACAAAAACCTTTAAAAGCATCAAAAGCTTTATTTTTATAAGCTGAGAAAAACACCTAAGTAAACTTAGAGTAATCATATATAAGGGTAAATGAATAATGTCTACCTCGTAAACTAGCAAACCTAATAGATCCAACTAAGTCAATATAAATTAGTTCAAGAGGTTTTAAGATACTTACTTGCTTCTTAGACTTGAAAAAAGATTGGTGTTATTTTTTTATTTGACAACCCTTACACACCTTGTCTCTTTGGTATTTAAGTTGAGGCAAGCTTTCAACCAATTTCTTCTTTTTAAGATACTCCAAGGCGTCCATGCTATCATGGCCTAACCTTCTATATCATGTTTAATAGTCTACATCAAAAAAAGCTAAACAAGACCCTTTCTCATTGTTAGTAGAGTTCAAGTTAATAATATAGATATTCTCTACCGTTTACCCAATATACAAAATGGAGTTTTCTTCCACTTTTGTGACAATGCATTGTGTAGAGTCAAAAGTAACCATATAACCTATATCGCAAATTTGGCTCACAATCAAAAAATTATTTTTAAGGCCTTTAAGTTCCTTACCAATCTCACAAATGCTAACAACTTTACCGGTGGCATTGTTGCCGAAGATGATGTCACCACCTTCCATGGGGCTCAACTCGGTGAAGATCTTCTTTTTACCACTCATATGCTTTGAGCATTCTCTATCAACTACCTACTTATTATCCTCTATGGAGCTCTTTGGGCATACGTATAAAACATTTCACTTCACTTTAGGTACTCAAACATATTTGGGTCCTTAAAGGTTAACAATATGATCCATAGAGACCAATTTTAAATGCATCTTTCTAATATAACAATGAGTGTTCCTATGGTCAAGCTTTATATAATAATGACTATGTTTTTTTGACCTTTTATATAATGCATGATTAGCTCACCTTCTTTGGAAGCTAGAATTGGGAGCAAAAGTTTTGGAGTTACTCTTAACTTACCATGCTTGTTTATATAAAAATGAGATGCATGTTTTCGGTCCATGCACCATTAGAGGTTTCCCTTTTGCTCCCTTAGAAGTAGAGGGTTCATATTTATGCATAAAATCAATTGTTAATTTCTCAATCAACTTAACTTGTGAAAAATGAGATGAAGGGACAAACTTGATTTTTCTAGAAGTTTAGCCCATGGTATAGCCCATACCTCTAGTGTCCTTATGACATCTAGTATTTTTAAGAGCATTGCCAATTACTTGATTGCTCTCATAACTACTTATGAGATTTTTCAATCTTGTATTCTTTGACAATACTCTAGAGCATTTAACAATTTGACACTTAAGTTTTTCATTTTCATTACTCATTTCAATAACTATATTTTTCAAGTTAACATTTTCATAATTTAGTTGCAAGTATTTATTCTTGTATATGTTTTTTATTTTTAAATACCTATTGCACCTAGAAGTGACTTCATACAATAAGTTAACCATTTCATCATCATATTCATCACTATCATCAACAATACTCTCATACTGCCTAGTGTGAAAGTGAGAGTAGAAAGTAGCAGGTACCTTATTTGAAGACTCTTGATGAGAGACTAAACATTGATTAGAAGAATCATCATCATCAATCTCCTCTACGGTGAAAAAGTAAAGGTTAGCAACATCTCCACTTTCTTCTTCTCTATTTGAGGTATCACTATTGTATGCCTTTAACCCTAGTTGGGCCACCAAACCCACTTGGGCCACCGACCTCAAAGGCTTACCTAGGCTGCCGACCTTAAAGGATCCAAAGGCATCTCTCGTTGGGTCTCCAACTCACCACCAAGCTTCTAACTCCTAATACGATCGACCATTGAATCCCGTCCCACCGACCACCCCTATAAATAGCCATAATGCCATCCAGACAATGGGAGAAAATTTGGAAACTCTACAACTATCACTCCAAGTTGCCTTGAAGAATGTCTTCCTTTATTTATTATTTGTTCCAGCTCCTTCTTCTCTAGAGATGCATGCAGTTATAGTGTTCATATACAATCGACTTCTTGAATTGTCACATCTAACCTTTTCGGACCATTTCTCTCTTTTTCATGGAATTAAGTTGCCTTTTTCGTCTTTCTTAGTAGGGTAGACTAATTCTTTAACTACATAATCCCATAAATTTTGACTATTAACATACCATTACATTCTAGCTTTCTAATATGGATAGTCACTTCCATCAACGCATGGCTTCAAGAATTGGTGGTGTAACTCTTATACGGTTGCCATTGGATCTTCTATTTGCACTTAAATTTCAATAAAAAGCCTAGCTTTGATACTAATTATAGGTTCTTAGGCAACTAAGAGTGGTGAATTAGTTGGTTTATAAAAATTTCGATTAAGGCGAAATTTGATGGATTATGAAAAAGATAAAGGAAAGAAAGTTTATATTGGTTTGGCTATAATCTCGAGCCTATGTCAACTTTTCGGATTCTCACAAGAATTGAGTTCCACTAATCTCACAAAGATTATAAGCGGTTTTCTATACTAATCTCAAACTTAGTGTTTTAATGGCTAACACACAAACCTTACAACAAATAATTAACTTAGAGTTTAAAGCTCATTCTAAACTTTACAACAACTAAGAATTTTAGGTTTAATACTTACCCAACAAACAACAACACAATGAATTGAATACAAGTAATGAATGAAGATGAAAAAAAGAGGTTTTTATGTAAGTTGATTGCTCCATTAAATGCTTAGGCTGTTCAACCTCTTAATAGCTATAGGAAATGGGTATTTATAGCCATCTTACAGAAACAAGCTGTTCCTTTAAAAATAAAATCTGCTCTGTTTTTCTGCATAGGTTAATAGCGTGACATTATGTCGCGTGTGCAACTCCTCACAAAGATTTCTTCAACGAACTAGTAACGGAGACATGTTACCTCCGCTTCACATTAAATGCACTAGCTATTAGGTGCTGATCGAAGCAACGTCGTATGTGCGATAGGTATGTTGTGTACACGACGTGGTAGTTACAATTTGTAATGGCTACTTTCATTTTTCTATCACGAGTGAGACGAACTCCTCTGGAGTGATGGACTTTAGTTCGTGTGCATGATAGTATGGTCGTGAGCACGACATATATGCCAAAATTCTTCTTGAGTTTTGGTCGCGGGTGAGACAAAACCTTCTAGACTAATGGAAATTAGTTTGCGTGCGCGACGTTAGTGCTAGATCAGAACTTTAATTCTTACGGCAAAATCTTAACTTATCTTGCATATGCTATATTTGAATTAGCTGAAACAACACTTATTTTTAAGTACGTTTGTCAAATATTCAAAACTTAGGTATTTTATCTTTCTAAGCATAACAATGCCAAGACACTTTTTAACAGACATATTTGAATTTAGATTGAAGATGAGTTGAAGATTGATGCAAAAGTCAAAAGGAAAGAAGAAGCTGGTAAATTTGTCTTCTTAACATTTATCAAAGTTAAATGGCTAGTGTTATTGCTACATGAAAAAGATGAAGACATCAAATATATTCAAATTCATAAGGGTTGCACAAATTTATATATTACTATAGCCATGTTAACACTTAAAGGAAGAAGAAAGAGAGTTGACATTTTGAAGAAGAAGTTGACTTTTGACAAAGTATGTCTCCAATCACTCACACCACTTGATGGAGATTTACAACAGCCATATGAGATGGTGTTTGCCTATAAGTAGAGGACACTTCACATCTCTAAAATAGACACACAATAGCTACAAAGAAAATAGAACACTTTACAGAAAATTAATTACTTGTGTGAAGTGATTTTATTGTTCATATCTTTTTGTTGAGTTTATAAGGAGTTATGTGAGAAAAAGAAAGTGAGCTTAAAAGTGAGAATATTTATACTCTCAATTGGATTTTTTTAATTAACATTTGTAAAAAAGTGTGGAGATACACTTGGGATATAGTTGAGGTTGCTATTCAAAACCTCATAGTTTGAAGAGAGAGAGCCATTGAAAAATCTCTTATTGTAGCTACTTCAGATTGGAAATAATCTAAGGAAGCCATTTGTAACTGTTAATCATTGAATTAGTGGAGAAAATCTCAAGGAGGAACTTGAAGAGTGGACGTAGGTGTAAATTGCAGAGCCATTATAAATCCCGAACAATTGATATTGCTTACTGCTGAGAATTTAAGATTCATATTGTATTATTTCTATGTGTATCCTGTACAATATGTTTTATAACCCATTACTGGATCAGTCTTTACTAACTATCCATCTTAAATGAACTAACAAGTATAACCTGTGTGTAAACGGGTATTCTAGAACAAGTATCTTTTCTGTTCATCATAACCCTAGCTTTTTTCTTATATGTGACTCACCTCCTTCCTCCTGCGTTGATACATACTTCTTCACCCCCTCTCAAACTGGAGTCAAAGTGAAATGAGACCCAGTTTGGACATGAAATACCATAATCGTTGAATGGGGAGGCATTTTGTGAACAAATCGGCTAATTGATCAAAGGTAGGAACGTGAGAGGCGATCAATAATCAATTTTGAACATGATAACGAACAATATGGCAGTCGATGTCAACATGTTTGATTCTTTCATGGAAAACGGGGTTAGCAGTAATGTGAAATGCTGCTTGGTTATCGCTGAACAAAGGTATGGGTTTCTCCACTGTAACTTTCAGATCTTCTAGTATTGTGTTGATCCATAGAATCTCGCATACCATGTTAGCCATGCTGTGATATTCAACTTCAGCTGTGCTTATACTAATAATACTCTATTTTTTTGTCTTCCATGATAGGAAGGATTTTCCCAAGAAAATACAGTACCTCAAAAGAGATCTTTTCATTGTTGTGCACGCTGCCCAATCGGCGTCACAGTAAGCAATGAGTTTGAGATCTGTTTTGATTGGGAAGAAAATAGAAAGATCTAGTGTTGAGCTCAAATATTTCAGCAAATGAATAGCCGCCTTGAAGTGGCCTTGATGAGGCTTCTGCATTTATTGGGAAAGCTGTTGGACGGGGTAAGTAATGTCAAGCCTTGTAAAATTTAAGTACAACCCAATCGTCTGAAGGGTTCTGAGTCTGGTAAGACATCTCCCATTTCAGGTATGAATTTCTAACCTTGAACTAGTAGGGTGCTTACTTTACTTTGTGCTCCAATTCGGGTATCAATAAGTAAATCATTGATGAACTTCCTCTGTGAAATGTAAATGCCCTCTTGGTCTCTGATAATCTCAAGACCTAGAAAGTATTGTGCTTTTCCTAGGTCTTTAATAGTAAATTTGTTGTAAAGATATGTTTTGACTTTGTGAATTTATTGTTCACTGTTACATGCTATTAAGATGTCATATACATAAATAAGTAAAATGATGAAATTTATTGCATCTTGTTTTGTAAAAAGGCAGTGATCATTCGCTGACTATGTAAAATGAAAATATTGAAGTACTTCTGTGAGTTCTTTGTTCCATTAGCGCCCTGCCTGCTTGAGCCCATAAATGGACTTTAATAGTTTGCAAACTTTCCCTGGTTGTGCTGTTTTATATCCTTCTAGGGGTTTCATGTATACCTCCTCATCAATAGTGCTATGTAAATAAGCATTATTGATGTCCAGCTAGTGTAAATGCCACATGTTCTTAGCTACAAGTGCTAAGAAAATTATCACTGTTACTAGCTTGGCAACTGGGGAAAAACTATCAGTATAATCCAACCCTGGTTGCTGATTGTAACATTTTGCCACTAATCTTGCCTTGTATCTGTCAACTGTTCCATCTACCTTGTATTTTACTTTGTAAACCCATTTGGATCAAATGGCCTTTTGTTTGGTGGCAAATCAATAATTTCCCAAGTGTAATTGTCCTCCAAAGCCTGTATTTCCTTGTGCATAACATGTATTCAATTTTCATCAGAAATAGCATGTTTAAATGAACAAGGCTCATGGATTTTATTGACATTTGCTAAGAAACTGGATATTTTGGGTTCTATGGTATGGATTGTGTTTGTTCAAGTAAATGTTTTGTATTCTTTTAGTATGATATAATCTGAAGTCTATAATGGTGGGTTTCTTGGTCTGTCACTTCTTCTTATCTGTGTCTGGTTTTGTTGTTGGTCAGGTTCTAGGTCAATGAAGGTTTGTTGTATTGGTTGGTCTGGTTCATTTTATGGTGATGTATGTTGTGTGGGGTTAGTGTTATTATCATGCTCATCTGTGCATAATGGTAAAGAAAAAATTGGCAGCTTAGATGGACAAGAATTTTGGAAGGGAAAGTGATTTTCCCTAAAGTGTAAATCTCTTGAATTATAAATTTTTTTGTCATCTAAATTGTAAACTTTGTATCCTTTCAATTGAGGTGCATATCATATTAGGACACTAGGTGTGGCCCTAGGATCAAACTTCCTTTTGTTTGGTTTATTGTTTGACATATAGCATAGACACCCAATGACTCTCAGATGTTGTATGCTTGGTTTGGTTTTATGGAGTACCTCATATAGAGTCATCCATTTCATTAGTTCAGATGGAACTCTGTTGTTGATATGGCTCTGGATATGTTTAACAATTCTTTGTGTTTCCTTTCCACCCTACCATTTTGTTATGGTGAATAGGAACAGGAAGTTTGGTGGACTGTGCCTTTATTTTGAAAAAAATTTTTGATGTTTTGGTTTGCAAATTCAATGCCATTATCTGTCCTCATTGTTTTTATAGTTTTATTAAATTGGGTCTGGATGAATAAAAAGAAATGGGTTATGACTGTTGGGTTTCCCACATACAATAGACGCAATGATTACTCATATAGCAACCATAGATAGGCAGTGAAAACAAAAATCGAACTGAGAAACTCTCCTAAGAACACATTTCATTAAAGCAATTAAGAGTAGGGATGATTAAAAGTTACCTTTGTAGCGTGCTTTAATTGGATAGCTGCAAGTCTCCCTGTAGAACCTTTACCAATCCGGAATGACTCTAGGGATGCTAAAGGCACTCTCCTCTTCTTTCACACACACCAGGAAACAAAAGGGAGGACAGAATCGTGCTGGCACTGGAAACCTTGCTTATTCTCTTCACCCAACCGAAAATAATTTTCGATTTTCTTATGTTATAAAACAAAATAATAGAATGGAGATGAAGAGAGTATTGGCTTCTCTTGAAACGAAACAATTTTGTTTCTCTTGATTTTTTAATTATTGAATAAAAGTCAATAATAATGAATTATATTTGATCTTGGCTTCTTCAAATGTAAATTGTTTTACATTTTTATTGATTTTCAAAAACCAAGAATGATAAACTCGTGAGAGAATATATCATTAGGCTTTTGAATATATAAAACTAAATAAAACAAGTCCAAGTCAAACTCCACTTGCCTTTTTTATTGTTTTATATTTGTAAAGTAAAACAAAATATTAAAAGTGGGAACTAAGGTTTTTTGTTTTACTTGCAAAACAAAAACCATTAATTCATCACATGACCATTTTGAATTTTTTTTTATCCTTTTTAACTTTCAAACGAAAAAACAAATCATGATAATGAGAGGCCACCTTTTTGTCTTATTAGCAAATAAAAGGCAAATGAAAAATCCTTTTTAGTTGTTAAAACCGAACGTGATAAGATTAATGGATGGATACGATTTCAGTAGTGCATATCTCATATCCCCACGAAATCTATTCCACCTATTCTTATTAAGTTCGAAAAACAAAAAGGTGGACCGAATCTCTATTCGGTTTGACTTCTAAATCGAACCAATTAATTTAGGTTTAAAATCTAATAGCAAATCAACCCTTTTTTATTCAATTAATTAAACTTTTTAATTAATTAATCAATAGGACCTAATTTTAATAAGCTTCCAAGCCCAACCCGAATCCCTTTTACGTGTGCGATCCAAAAGGTCCGTTCAATGTTGGCAATGAACCTAAACATCATTTAAGTTCATAAATTATAATTGATATCTAGGAAGACGTTATAATTACCTAAATTGAATCGAGTGTCATTCTTACGAACCGATAGAGCCTATAACAATCTTATACAACCCTTTGCCAATAGATATCAATGATTAGCATAAGGCATGTCCTTGGTCATCCTTATTATTGCTAATTCATTTTATTGATTCTTCAGTGATGCAGATTAATCAGATAGATGCATAACATTTATCATCCTATCTGGGTTTGCACAAACACTACTCCGTGTCACTATTCAAATGGCCAGTGATTTCTTCTCTCCCATAGGGAGAGTGGTAATCCCTTCACTTTACTCATGTTTCTTAGTGTAGTTCCTGGCATACTACCTGAGCGTACCCATATTTGCAACCCTTTTATGGGCACATTAGACAATATGTCAAAGTATACGAGAAATTACCTGAGAACCCATAGTAATTTTAGGTCTAGGGATTCTAATATAAATATTGCATGAGAAATACTTATGACCTTTTTCATGTAGTATTCTCATAAAATGGATCAATCCAATACACTATTATCTAACATGTATTATGTATCTCTAATTGATATCTCATATCCTATTATCTGTAAAACAAGACCATCTTATAGAGTACATACTAGTCTTAGCTTATTATCACTCCCATGATAATAATCGACTAGGGATATTTAGACTAGTATTCTTTTATTGCTTTAGGTTTTACTATCCAGATCACGTATCTGATAACTAAAACAGAATTTGCTATTCAAGGAAATTCATCAAATTAAATTGCACAGATAATATAAAATGATGAATTATTTTCATAAATAAATTATAATCCAATTACAAAGAGCTGGGGCTAGAGCTTACACTAACAAAATCCGACCTGCTATTAGTGGGTTAGGGTTGAGATTTTCGACCTGTTTATTTAAATGGGTTGACACGAACCTGACTTGAAATTAAATGGATCAGGTTCAATTTGGAAATTTTAACCCGTAGGTCAACCCGTGTAACCCGAAAACTAAACTACGTTGTTTTTATTTAGGTTTGTAAATATACATATGTGTGCAACTGTGCTCCTTATTTCATTTCATTCATTTTGCTATTTTGAAATTTCTTCTTCCCCTTATCGCAGCGCAGCCGCTGCTTCCTAGTCTCAGCCGATGCTCAACTCCAATCGCCACCATCAGATCGTATCGTTGCTTTGCTTCATCAGATCGTTGCTTTGCTTCATCACATCTAATCTTCATCACGCCGGCCTCAAGTACATTTCCCTTTCTTCTCTCTGTTCGTCATTGCTTCATCAGATCAGATCATTGCTTTGCTTCATCTGTCTGTAATTTTTGTTTTAGTAATTATTATATTTTTGTTTTCACTTGTCTGTTATCTTCCTCTTATTTTGATTCACAAGTTGCTATTATTTTAAATGTTGAAGAAGATTCGTATCCTATAAATTTTATGTCCTTGGATTGTTGAATTTATTTTGTTCATTATTTTGAGCATATGACCACCTGATCGGAAAAATAGTTGTAATTCTGGAGCTGCATGATTAATCCGAAAAAGACGGAGGTAGTATGCATTTCAAACAGGAATACAAACCATAAATCTTTTGCCAACGCATACAAGTCCTTATTCTAAGTTGTCAAAACAATTTGATTATAACACATTACATATTTTCGGTTGTACTGTTTTTCCTTTGTCCCTTCAACTCTCACAAATCTTCCTTTCGCAGTGAACCATGTGTTTTCTTGGTTGTGCTACTAATTATTCAAGTTACTACTGTATGGATAAAGAGTTACGTCCAGTTTATATTTGATGACAAGCAATTCTCGTATCATCTTTCAACAGATGTTGCTACCACTGTGCCTTTTACGAATTAATATATGGACCAAAACAACTTTGCCTCCGTCAGGTATGGGTCCCTTGGTTTCAAATAATTCAAATACAATTGCACGTTATTCACCAAATTTTGTCTCATCTGCATCTTTATCACAAACCTCATCCACTAAAACCAATATTATTTCGGATATTGCTTCTTCTCATGACCTAATTCTAGACAAGTACATGACCTTCATTCGACATCTTTCGAACCAACTGCTTCTGTTGAGTGAACTGCTTCTATTGAACCAACCATTTCTGTTGAACCTGATCGAACCCACCATATGACTCTTCGTCCTACAACCATGGCCAAACGTATAATTAATCTAGCCAAAGCCAAAACTGCCCGACCAATCAAACCCAAGCCTGATTGTCTTCAAATTGAGCTTTCTACATATAATTAGGCCAAATCATATTTTGAATGGCGAAAGGCAATGCAACTTGCATTTGATGCTTTAAAGGTTTCTGACACTTGGACTATAGTTCTAAAACCTCTTGGTGCTCCCACAACAGTACATTGGTCTACTTTTAAGCTTCTTTTACGCTACCTTGGTTCTACAAGTGATTTTGGTTTGTTATTCACTCCTTCAAATTGTCAATTGCAATATTTTACGGACAGAAATTTGGGTGGATTTCAAGATGATCTAAGGTAGTAATTTAATTTCATGGCTTGCAAAAAAATTACCGACGATTGCTTGCTCGTCCATTGAAAGTCAATACAAATCTATTGGCCATGGTTCTGCGAAGTCTCTTGGATACATTTTCTTCTTCGCCAATTAGGAGTTGCAGTACCGTCACCACCCATTTTATAGTGTGATAATATCGGTGCTATCTATCTTACTGTCAACCCAATTTTCCAAGCTCTAACCAAACATATTGAGCTTGATTATCATTTTGTTCGTGAAAAGGTTGAACTTAAACAACTTCAGGTCTGGTTAATTTCAAGTGAGGATCATATAGCTGATATATTAACCAAGCCACTGCCTACTTCTCGTTTTTAATTTCTATGATGCAAACTTCTATTACAATCTCGGACGGCAATGGCTTGAGGAGGGTGTTGAGGATAATCTCATCTCTGAGATTTTCCAATTCATATTTTGAGCTTATTCTTATCTATAGGATTAGTTGAAATCAACTCATTGTTATCATATATACTTCTCTGTGTATACAAGTATGATACATCCCAATCAATAAACTGCAAGTAATATTTTTCATTTAGCTTGCCCTTATATTTTCAAGCTCGGGTTTGGTTTGATTGATTCACACGTGGTTCTTAAATCTTTATTTTCTCTTTCTCATGATAATTCCGAATTTGGTATTCTTATTTTGGATTGTAAAAATATGGAAAGATTATTATTTGATCATTAAAGTTTGGCTATATTATTATTATTTCATTGCTCTATTTTAGTATAATTGCTCAGTCATAACTTTCATTTGACTTAAATATACACTTTAGCCGCTGAGCTGTTAATATCGACATTTTACGGTAAAATTGGCAATGGCAGCCATAAAAAACTATAGAATTCGCTCCTCAAGTTGATTTGAATTTTCATTTTTACCATTTTTGCAGTTTTGATGCTCGAATTCACTGTATATTGAAATTTTTTTATCAACAATTTTACTATCACACTTAATAATTGCAAAATTAGAATATAAAATTTAAAACTATAATATAAAAATATAAATATTAATAAAGATCTAAAATTAGGGTTGTTATTTTACCTAATCCAACGAATATTTGCACTACCCTCGACCTTCGTGGGTGAATTTTGCCCGATTCGTGTGTGGGGCAAATTGGGATTTGGGAAAAAAACTTACTGCAAATTTGGGGCGGGGACTGATTTTATACTTCCTGATTCGAACCCGCCTCCGAATAGGGTCATTATAATAATTGTATTTTATTTCACAAAAATCTTCTGCCGATTCTTTTCTCTCTCCTCTTTCTTGCCATCTTCTTTTATCTTCTCTTCCGTACTTTTCCTTCTACCATTTGCAGAAATCATTCTCAGCCACTAATCATTTTCCTATCTTGTTAAAGAAAGAAGAAAATTCTAAATTACTACTAAAAGTTAAAAGGCTTGCGCATTGTTTTTTCTTAAATCAATGAACCTATTAAAAGTTTGCATTTTGAATTGGGTTGATTCTTTTCTCTGTTTTCTCATATATGGTGTTTCTTCTTTTTTTTTTTTTAATTTTTTTAATTTGATTACAGTAGCTTCTTGCTAGGTATCATTTGTAGATTTTTTTTTTTCATATATAATTTGGAATTTTAGTAGAAAGTCTATTTCATGATATTTGCTTTAATGTTTTCCAAAAAATTTTTTACTTTTGGCATTTTTTCTTGTTGAGATATTGCTCCCTTGGCTTTGATTTGATTCTAGAAATCTCATTTATGATGTGTTTTAGTGTTTGCTTGAGAAAAATAGGAAAAAGGAGAAGAACAAATTTTTTTTTTTTAAATTTTTAATAAACCCGCAAAACCACAACCCCAAACCTAATTTGCGATCCGCAAATTAGAATTCGTAGTGGGGCGGGTTATATATTTGTGCCGCGGGTGGGGATGGGTTTTTCGAACCCGCCCCTTGATCAACCATACCTAAACTTTTGATAAAATAAAAATAAAAAATCATTATTATTATTTTAAACACTTTTCTTAATTAATTTCTTAGTGACTAAAAATTGTTACATAATTTTCTTGTAAATATTAAAATAATAATACATTAAAAATTTTTAGTGACTTTTCTTTAAGTGATTTGTCGTAATCAAATGACACTTTCATTTGTTTAGTAAATTACATTATAATTGCATTGTAATTGCTTCTTGCACTATTTAAAGATCTATAATTTTTAATTTATACCACTTATAAGTTTGAATATGTTTATAGTGTGAAAAAGGAGCAATGACATTAATTAGTTCTTTTTAAAATAATTATAGGTATAAATCAAAATAATTTTACATATCATTCTATTCTAAAAGAATCATAATAGAAATAATCAAAATAGAAATAATCATTTTGATTTATATCTATAATTATTTCTTTTAAATAATCACAAATAATCATACCAAACTTTGAATTATCATCACTGGATAAATTAACAGCAAAAAAATCAAAGATTGGCAATCAGTAAAAATAGAATATGGATCAAACAAAGAGTTACGATCATAAACTAAACATTATCTCAAAGTTAAAGTTTCTGCAATAGAAGGTCACCTTATTTAAGAAGTACTTATTAAAACTTATATTATTTAGAAAAAAAGTTTATCATTACTCGATGAATTAACAGTAAAAAAAAAAAAAAAAGATTAGCAATCATTAAAAATATAATTTGGATCTAACAAAGAGTCACAACTATAAACTAAACATTATCTCAAAACTAAAGTTTTCACGATAAGAGGTCACCTTATTTAATAAGTATTTTTTTTAAAAGTTATATTATTTAGAAAAAAAAAGTTTAAAATAATAATAGTGATTTTTTAATTTTATTTTGTCAAATTAAGAATTTTATAGTGTATTTTAGTCTTTATTAATATTAAAACTATATTTTTATATTATAACTAAAAATTTTTGTACTCTTATTTTACAATTATTAAGTGTGAAAATAAAGTTTTTGGCAAAAAAAAAAATAAATTCAAGATGCATTGAAATTGAGCATCAAAACTACAAAAAAGATAAAAATGGAAATATAAATCAATTTAAGAGGCTAATTATGTAACTTTTTATGTTTGTCCTTACCAAATTAATGGCAAAATGTCAAAATTAATGGTGTGGTAAATAAAGTATATTTTTAGGCTAAACGGTGGTAATGACATAACAATTATACTAAACTAGAATGATGAAATAGTAATTATAAAAAAAAAATAATAATAATAATTTTTCCTAAAAATATTTTAAAGTCTTCCTCGAGATGTTTCGATTAAAGTGGGTTAAGAGACGGTTGAATCACACTCTAGCTTGAGCTTCCTATATGTTGACTATCTTTTCCCTTGAGATAATGATAGTATATATCTTTAAAAAAAAATTAGAATTTTGGCAAAAAATTTTGGCGCATAATTTGTTTCCATGAAAATAATAGAATAAAGCAAAATTATATTTAACCAAACACACTACAACAATAATTGTTGAAATATCCAAGTAAAATTTTAGATAATTAAAAATGTTTTTTTTTTTTAATTTTTGTTGTTTCTGGCAAACTAAATTCCCAATTGGCAGTTTTATTATATTTGAATGGATTTGAAATGGCATTCAACCACAATTGTGAATCGATTTCACCCTAACCGAAAGGTTGTTAATGTTACATTTGGATTTGGTCAAAGGAATTTCAGCCCTTTTTTTGCAGAAATAGCACTTAATTAATTATTTAAAATTTACTACTAACATAGTGGAGTGAGTTATGTTTAAACTTTTTACTAATTTGGTGGGTATTTTTTTTAATAAGATGGGCAGTGGGTTGGCAGTTGAAGAATGAACTTTGATAAAAAAAAACAAAACCCCAATTAGCACTTGTAAAATCAATCAAATTGGATAATTAAGTTGCAAAAAATTCCAAATATTTTGGAAAATCTCATACTGATTTTAGAATAATTACATGTATCCAAACTGCAATACCAACAACAATGGAGTCGATTTCAAGGAATTATTTAAATTTATCTATAAAAGTGAGTTAAACGTTTATTGCAATTGGTACATGTTTTAATATCAAGCCTAATATGGCCAAAAATATCTCCAATATTAAAG
>CATIWJ010369273.1:0-14902 GCA_949640765.1 Croton laevigatus
ATATTTGCTTCCAATTTCAAGCATTGTATTTTAAACATTTGGAATGAAGTGCGCAAACATGAGAGAAGAAACGAAAAATGACGGTTGCAAAAATATTTACTACTCATGGGGAAAAACATGAGCAAAGGGGGAAAACTTTCCCCACCCTATGGAAATATTTATGATTCTTAGAAAATTTGAGCAAAGGGTACAAACCTCATGACCTATATGGAAATACTCACAACCTTTGTAAATTTGTTATGAAAGTGTCCAAAATAGGAGTGAGCAAATTTTGACCAAAACTAAGAAATTGGGTCGAATCGAATCGAAAATGCAGTTAATCGGTTGATCAGCCTGGTTCACTGTTCTGAAAGTCTCAAAACTGCAGTTAGGTGGTCAGTTCGCAGTTTTGGGGTCTAAAAACTAAATTGCCCGAGAAAACAAACCCAACCCTATAAATCTATGTATTTTAATAAAAATACCTTCAAAATTTATAACCCCTAAAAATATTTCAATT
Source organism: Croton laevigatus (assembly GCA_949640765.1). Taxonomy (NCBI): domain Eukaryota; kingdom Viridiplantae; phylum Streptophyta; class Magnoliopsida; order Malpighiales; family Euphorbiaceae; genus Croton; species Croton laevigatus. The sequence goes on from CATIWJ010369273.1 coordinate 497, forward strand.
TCTATGATTTCCTCTTCTTCTCTCTTATAGAAAACCTAATTACATTCTCTCCTACTCCTTCTCCTTTTATCCTTCAGAAACCCTAAATTTAAACCTTTAGAAAACCTAAAAACCTTATCTCGTTCTCCTTCTTATTCTATCATTCACGCATTCTATTCCATTCCTTCTCTTTCACAAAGCATCAAAACCTAATATTCATTTCATATTTCAAAAGCATGGTCGCATAAAGGGGGAAGAAGCATGCAAACCAAGGCCTAATATATCACCATCGCCAATGAAGAGAAAGGGCCATCACTATTGATTTGGCAGAAGCAGTGTAGATAGGGGAAGGAAACGTTGCTGCCAGTCTGCTCCTTTATTCCATTCGCCGCAAATGATTCAAATTTCAAAATCAACACCGTTTATTTTTTAGTTGTGCTCTTTTTTTTTTTCGATTTTGATTTCTTGAAGGATGCTAATGTTTTACGATTTGAATTTTTGTTTCCCTTTTGATTTTACTTCAGTAATGATTTTGTTTTTATGTTTATGGAGTTTTGTTTTGATTTTGAGTGTGAGATTTTGATTTTGTGTTTACGTAATTTCAATAGCCTTCTTGAATTATGAATTACATATTTCAATAATCAATTTTGGTTTTGTGTTTATTCTGCTCCTTAGGGTTTCTACCTCTGTGCATTTATGGTATTTAAAATAGGGATGAAATTGATCGGTTTAAAACTGAACTGAGGCAAAACCGAACATATTTTCATTGTTCGGTTATTTTTTGTTTCCACCATTTCAGTTCAATTTATAGTGCAGAAAAAGTGCTTTTTTTTTTGGGTCTATTTTACCGGTTCAAAATCGAACCAAATTTGCTTAACCCTAGTCGGAAATTTCACGCCTCATAAAAAATATATGAAAAGGCGAAAACTTTCTCAACCATCATGGAAATTTCACAATCCATGGAATTTTGGATGTCATTGATTTTTTATTTTTATTTTTTGATTATATAAAGTTACATTAACATTATTTATTTAGTAAAAAATATTATTATATTTATAGTAATTATTTGTTTACTTATATTTTTCTTGAAAAAATCAATTAACTTTATGGAGAATTAGGATAAGCATTGGATCAATTTATTCAGTTTTGAAAAGGTTTCTAGCCAAATAATGATATTTGGAAATTTTTTTTCAAATAAAAAATAATTTCAAATTACCGATTAATCCAAATATATATTTATTTTCGAACTGGCTTAATTAAAAGTTTAGTACTTTGGCTAAAATAACACTGCATAGCACAATCAATGAACAAGAAATAGTAATGCATAGCACAATCAATGAACATAATGAATAAGATCAATAGCGTTTAAACAAATAAAATTGTTCTATCTTCTTCAAAAGCTTTTGTACATATCCTAAGCAACAACATCAATAAAATTGAAATAAAAGGGAAAAAAATTACATAAAAAAACTTATTTGGGTTAATATCTTCTTTAAAAGTTTTTCTATAGAACTTGGAAGAGAACGAAGATGGCAACGAACAATGACGCCAAATGCCTAATCAATGGCAACAGAAGCATGGTGGTGTTGAGAGCTAATTGAGATATGAGGCACAAGGACTATTGGTGAGGATTGGTGACTAATGTTGTACCTTCATAATTTTTTTTCATAACATAGATATCCACAGATGCACGTAACTCATACACCTAAAAAGTGAAGTGTATATTTATAAGTATGAGGCATCGAATTTGAGTGATTCAGCCTCCACACCAATGCTTTCTCCATTTCTTCATAATAATTGACAATGAAAGAACGATTTGTGATTGGTTTATGGTTGAGAATCAAAGGGATGTTTTGGTTTGGGATTAACTTTATGGTTGTATACAGGAGGGATAGAGAGTGGCAAAAGCAAATGAATAGCAGTTTAGGAAATTATGAAGAAATGAAAATGCAAAATGCACCAAATATCGTATTTCAATCTGGTTAAGTCTTTGCCGAAAAAAGAAAAAAAAATTGGCTAAGTCAGCCAATTCGACCAAAAATATTTTTGGCCAAATAATTTGAATTGGCTGAATTACATGCAATTTTTGCTGAATTAATTTTTCAAATTCTCTTTGCTAAATGGATTGACTGAATTACCTATTTTAGTCGAATCAAATGCTCATCCATAGGGAGAATTACCCAGGGTTCCCTTAAGTTTAGTGTAATCTATTCTCATATCCATGTGTTTTTTATATTACAATATTCGATCTTTATACCACCACATAAGAGGCTTCCAATTACTGTTGTTCTCATATGTTCGTAAATTGGCATACCTTAAATGAAAAAATTCAATTAGTAACGTATATAGTAAAATTGAAAATAAGACCGAATCTATAAAAAATTACATAACTAAACATAAAATTAAGATATTAAGAGCCATAAATTTTAAAAATATAAGTTAATATTAATATAATAAAAATAATTTTAAATTTGTTTTAATAATAAATATATAATTAATAATGTAATTAATTAAAAATAAAAAGTTGCAAAATTAATTAAGGAGGCATTTGATACAAGTTTAACAAATGTAGGGCTAATTGTTACTATTCTAAAACTTAGATGGGTAATTATTAATGCGGCAACAGAAATTTATTAATATAATAATTAAATAATTTTAAAAAATATAATAGATGAAAAATATAAAATATTATATTTCTAACCCATAATCAACCTGGGGAGCTAGGATAACGTTTTAATTAACCTCATAAAGCTCATTTCATAAATGCATTCAAACACATGGGTGGAATTTGGGGAGGGTATACAGAGGCAAGTGCTCCCTTTAGCCCCATTTTTAAATTTTTTTTTTTTTCAAATATTAGTCTGAAATGTTAAAAAATTTTCATATTTTACTCTTAAAATTGATTTTTTTTTTTTTTTAAAAAAATTCACCCTTGCTAATTTTTGAAGGATAAATTTCGCCATTGAGAAAGTTTTCGAGTGAAAAAATTTGCATATAAATCCGGTTCCACCACTATCGAAACCAAGTTAAACAGGTAATTGTGAAATTTTTAACCTCCTATTAACCTGTACCAAGGACTTCATAGCAAGGAAAAACAAATGTACTTGTGGACTCATGTTTGAAAATAGTAAATGGTACGTGGGATGGATATTGTCAATTGATTGAAAAACAAGTGAAGGAAAAATTGCATTTATTATTATTATTATTATTACCCGGTTTCAATATAATAGAGACTTTTTTATATTTGGGATGGTTTAAAATAATAGAGACTAAACTTATTTGGATTGAATTTGGAAAATTATACTTTTTGTCTTTTAGTGATTTGGGTTAGGGAAAAAAATGATATTTTAAGATGTATGTTTTATTATTGAGTGGGTTTGATTGAGAAAAATGATTATTTTAAGGTGTATGTCACGTTAGTATAGAAGGTGGCAGAAAAGTGAAGAAAATACGTAATTTATAGCAAATGGTAAATATGCCACGATTGTAAATAGTTTAGGTGCAAAACTTAAAGAGCTGCGGCCAATGTATTATGCTATGAGAAGTATTACAAAATGGTGTAAACCAAATAATATATTCGCACAATAAATTCAGCCAATTATGAAGAAAATGATGCACAATCGATCATATACAATTAAAATGATGCATATGCGAGTAGTATATATGTTTTGCACCTATATTTAAAAAAATAGTCACAATCAATTCATAAAATACACAAAGTTCTTAACATAGGCCATATTTTTCAAAAGGATATGGAAATTAAAGAATTAAACTTCCAACTATGCAAAATGTTCAATTTTGTGTAGTTGGGTGTGAAATTCATTTAATTTCTTATTAAGTTTTGTGTTCATTTTCATTCATTTAGAAAAATTTACAAAAATCTCTTTATATTTTATATATATCTACATTTTATTCCCTGATTATTTTTTAATGGACAAAAATCTCCCTGTGTTTTAATTCCGTTGACAAAAATACCCTTCTGTTTATTTTTTCTGTTAAAATAACGGTTGAAGGACCAAAATATAATTTTATGGGCCCTTTTGAAAAACTAAAAAAACGAGGGACTGTTTTGAAAGTTTGTCATTTGCTTCCTTTCTTTGAACGAAAATAGTCCATCATTGCCGGAAAACTTAAATTTTCAATTCCGCTGAACAAATCATTCAAACTTTACATCAAAACGAAGCTTACGATGAGAGGATTGAGAATAAACCCTTAAAATAGACGAAAAACGGGCGGAAGGCATCGGAAGATTCTGCGATCCGAATGGGTTCGAAACCAGACCCATCGATATCTTCCGTTCCGACCATAGATCGGTAACAACCTTACCACCATCTGAAAGCTAGTGACGAGGGGAGTCGACCAGTGCCGCTGGATTTGACGTATGACCACCAAAGATGCCGGTGTTCAAATATACTGACAAAAATGGTAAAGAGTGACAGAATAGTTCTCGAAATGTTGCAGCTGTTGTTACCGATAGCTCCCTTGGAGTTCCGCCGTCGTATCAACATGTCTAGACTCGTATTGTCAAGGGCTTTCAGCTGGTGGGGCGCGTCGGTTGAGTTGGATGGCTATGGCAGTGCTGGAAGCGTGGCAATCCCTATTCTCTCTCTTCTTCCCTCTGTTTTCCGATAAAACCAAAGTTGAAGATGACAAACTTTCAAAACAATCAATTATTTCTTTAGTTTTTTTCAAAAGGATCCATAAAATTACATTTTGGTTATTCAACTATGATTTTAACAGAAAAAATATATATGAGGGTATTTTTGTTAACGAAATTAAAATACATGAGATTTTTGTCCATTAAAAAATAAACAGAGAGAAAAATGTAGATATAGGTAAAATATAGGGAGATTTTTATAAATTTTTCTTTATTTATACCATTTTTTTTTATTAATTAATATGCAATTTTTAACGTATAGCTAAATCAGTTGATCGCATTTTTTCATATTTAGGACTCAAAATATCTAGAGTCATCATCAACTCTCCTCTTCTATAATTGTCTCTACCACCATATGCACTTATTGACAACCCCATTAAAATATTAATTTTACCATTATATGTAGATAGATATTATGTATAAAAAGATATTCTTTACAATTTTTAGAGGTAAAATAGGAAATCAATTATAAGAAGTTTTAAAGAAATTAGTTAAAGTTTTCATTATTTAAGAACGAAGATAGTATTTCTGTTATTATTATTATTATTATTATTATGTAGGGATGGAGTTAATATTATTATTATTATTATTATTATTATTATGTATAGCAAATTTGAAGATTAAAAAAAAAAGTATGGAATGGCAAATGCATTTTTTTTTCAAATTTTTTAACACAGCAAATGCGTTTGTAATATGGTGGCGGAGTGGCATTAATAGAGAGCGTGTAAGAAAGACGCGGTGAAAGCGAGTGAAGCAGAGATTAGAGAGTTGAGAATTGGTGTCTCAAAGTATTCTCTCTCCTCTTCCTCACAAATTTATATGGGGCTTTAGGGCGTTGCCTGTCGCTTCTTTCTTCGCTTCCCCTTCTCTTCTCTTTCTTTCTTTCTCGCGTGTAACTTCCGAACATTGGTTGAAAAAAGGAAACATCTTTACTTACAATTATACACAGATATACATCGCAATCATCCTCTCCAGCATCATCATCAGCAGAAAAAACATATATAAAAAAAAAAACCCCACAAAACAAAACAAAACAAAGAGTAGACCAAAATCGACCATCAAATCTTTATTTTTAGTTATATTTATCTGTTACACAGAGATCTTGTCCTTCTACAATGCCTTCCTTGTTGTAGCGGACAAGGTAATCTCCGACTTCACGGATTGTTTTCTCACTTAATTTGATTTTCGGGTGATTTTTTTTTATGTTAAAAGAAAGGAATTTGGTTTCTTTTTTCTTCCCATTTACGCTTTCAATCCAGCTTCTTTCTCGCTTTTGATTGATACCCATTTAAACTTAGGAACTTGGTAAAAGGTTTTACTCATATATTCTTTTTATTCCTTTCTCTTTGTTCTGCACGTTCCTTAAGAGGTTTTTTTATCCTTTTTGTTCTTTCTTAGAATTGAAATTTAATGGGATTTTGTTTCTTGGAGTCTGGATGTTTACTTAGCGAGTTTGTTATATTTTATTAGGGTTTTGCCGGATCGTTGTTGGGAACTCATTGAATTTCGGTGTTTGTGAACTGCTTAGGGTTTTGATCGGAGCTAGGCGAAGAATGAGCCATCTTTTAAGGAATTGGAGTTCTGGGTTGGTCAGTTTACATGCTGTTTTATTGAACTGTAAGATTGAATAGACTGATTACTGAACATTTTTAGTGTTGAGCATGGAAGAGGATTGCTCATACATGTTTGTGGGACAGTGAGAGAGTATCAGGGATTCTATTTTTGTTCTGGAGGATAAGGGTTTCATAGCTGTGGCTGACCTTTTTGCCTTTGATCTTGGACCGGGGAATGTTTTGGGAATTGGGTTTTGGTTACAAGGGAAGGGAGGTGATGGTTCTCTATTGGCCCAGAAGGCAACAGAGAAGATCAGATTGTAGTGGACTGTTTTCATTTCTCAAGAAACCTTTTGGCTTGACATAGTTGGAGCCAAGTCCTTGACCAAGGAGGACCTTACTTAAGTTATTTTTACTGCTGTGCTTTTCTTCAACTCTTGCAGTGTAGTGTGATATTGTAGTAGGTTTGATTTAGGGAAAATAGTGGCCACTTTTCATACTGACAGTGTTTTTTCACTGAATTCTGTTCCACTTCTACATCTGTGCTTATTTTGGTAAAGAGTTACTAAAAAGGTTGGTGGATTTGGCATATCAGTTTATGTAGCGACTGGGAAGCTCATGAAGGAGTGTTGAAGCTGGAAATGAATGTGGGGATATGGTGCATGGACAGGAGCATAGGTACTGGTCCGTTCCCTTTTTGGAACAGTGCTACTGGAAAGTAATCCAAGCATTTTCTTCTGTTGGAAGCGTTCAAGTTTTGTGTTCTGAGATTCTATGCAATGTCGCGTTGCTTTCCATTTCCACCACCAGGATATGAAAAAAAGGCTAGGACAGATGATGTGGACTTACTAAAAAAGGTTAAAATGCTAACCATATTCTTTACAACGTTATACATGGCATGTTTTGATGTGCATTGGATTGAAACAAGAAATTTCCATTTGGTTCTTGGCTTCTATTACGTAACAATTAACAAATGCATTTGTAAAGTCTGTTTTGTCATGTCTGATATTCAATTAGATGCTCAATTTTTTTGGGCTTTAAGCTATGGTTGCTGCTGCTGATTGAGTTAAATCATTTGGATGTTTTTGGTTTGAACACTATACAAATCCTTAATTATGTAGGAGAAAATGGTTCAGTTGTTGGTCTGGACAATTATTAAGATGAGGTGGACTGCAATGGCAGAGTAGTATTCCTATTCCTCGATGCAGTGTCTAGTTTCACGGTTCTCTTTGTCTTTACTTGTATTGTGTTTTGTCTCTTGAATTATCATGTTAGGATTTAATGCATGATACCTCCAATGAAAGCGTTAAGGACATTTTCTTTGAATATTTGTTGTAGCTTAACACTTAGCTTATCACTGGCTAATGGTAATGTAATATATTGACGGGGCCTTAATTTTCCACCACAATTTGATTATTTCATCAGTTGAAGCTCTTAGTGTTTGCAGCATGCAAAATATTCATCTAGTATTTATAGTTGCTTTGATCAGTATGAAGGGGCATACTAGTGGCCTTTGCAGTTATGATGTTTTCAAGTTTTGGCTTCTTCTAAGAACTTTTGATCATCTAATAAAAACTACAAAAAAAAAATAAAAAATAAAAGGCAAAGTGTAATAAGTGTAGTGTTCCAGTTTGATTGCATGTAACTAGGATCAATCAAAATAGAGAAATACTCAAGTAAAGTGGGAGTTCAAGTGATGCAGACTTCAGTTTATTTTTATAGTTATGTTGTAATTGAATGCGAGATAAATTGGGTTCAAAAGGAAGGCAAATATGTGCATATTGTAGTGCAATTTTTTTGTTCTATAAACTAGTTGCAATTTATCAAGAGACAGAATGACCAATAAACTAATGAATACCTTAGCTGATACTTCGTTGTCTTATGACTGTAAAACAAAAAGTTAGAAAATTGGCTTTCGAATAATAGAATTCAGAACCCATTGGAAGCAAGTCCTTTTTAACTAAACCTAAAAAAAGGCTTATATGTTCTATGAGTCTGAAAGATTCTATGACCCTTCATTGAGTTGTTAGCATAATTTTTATTGTGCTATCATTTTGCTTACTGATTTGTCCTGGTTGAAGTAAATTTGACATTGGGTATGAAATTGATGAAGCATACGAAATTGGTGTTCATATCCTTGATTTATGCTAGTTTTCCTTCAATCTTTGAGCAACACTGGTAAAATGCAAACCTCATTGAAGTTGTTAATGAATTTCTTTACCAACACGGCTTATTTCATCTCCTTTGGCAACCAAAACTCAAATATTTAGCATCTTGAAATGATTGCCATATCTTTTGTATGTTCGTGTTTATAACAGTATTTATGTAGTTGGACCTTATTTTGCCCAAATGTTCTCCGGCTTCATTTCTATTCTCCTTAGGGATTGCACATGATGTATCTCTTTGAGGAGCAATTTATTATTGTGAACCATGTCTGTATCCTCCTCAAGTTCTACTCGCAAGCAATTGAAGAATATTCTTTCTGAGCTGACCTGATTTATTTTGGCATATTTTAAACTTTTTTTTTTTTATCATATCTTTTTCTTTTTGATTCATTTACTGCCTTGTGCGCCCTTGTTGATTTAGCTAAAAAAGCGTTTTGCTGTAAAATTGTTATAGAATTGGAGCTTTACTTCCTCAGTTTGATATGGAAATCTCTTTCAGGACAAGTGAAACTACTGAGTTCTGAAAAGGGCAAAAATACTTTGCTATTACTGAAAGTATAACTTTGCTCATATTATTGGGAATCGAGTTCATGTCATTACATTGTGGTTAGTTTTTCCTTTATTTTTTTATTCTACTTATCCTCACATTTAGGTTCTTTGACAAGTTCACACAATAAGTGTGTGGATGCCATGAATGCAATAATTAGGCGATTCGTTGCATGCACTATAGTTATTTGTTGTGGAACATGCTTTTGAAGCTAATACTAGTTTCACCATCATTTCAGCAGTTAGGGCAGCTGCTTAATTTTGGCAACGTAGAAACTGAGGGAGCTATAGGTCTTTAGAGGTGTCTATTATAGCTTAAGATGCAAATTGTTTTTTGAGTACATGATACCCTGCAATTGCTGTTATTTTGGCTTGCATTTGATTGGACTTTGTAATGCATCAGCATGCCAAAAAAAAAGAAGTGTATTTGACATTATATTTCTGGTTAATTGTGTCTATTATAGTGATTTAGAAGTATGAACTGTTCTATTCAAAAAAAAAAAAAAAAGAAGTATGAACTGTAATTTTGATGGTATCATCTATCTTGATATGGATCTATTATCAAAACCTGATGTTATAGTTCATTTCCTCCCTTCACTAGAGCTTTCTGCTGTTGATGGGATTCTCATGAACTGCAAATCATGTGTTCTTGTCTTGCTATTTTACTGGAAATGTTAACCTTGTTGTGCTTCCAAAAGGTGTCAAACGGTGACTAGTATTTTCATAAACTCTGTTTGAATTTATGGTCTGGACGTCTTCCATCAGATTTTATCTCATTATTGTTTTGTTCATCTATAGTCATTCTATTTGCTGATTAATTGCGGTTAAGATCTTGCATTTTTGGGCTGCCTGTGATTCAATTTACAACTAAAATAATTATAGTAGTTTCAGATATCATCATTGCTTGAACTGTTCATGTCAGATATCTTGCTTCTGGAGTGCTTGCATGTCCAACCCATTTATCATGAACACTTGTTACTTACGTACGAATTAGTCAGATTTGTTTAACACAGAAATCACAGTGCAAGATAGTGACTCAAGCCATAAAACTCTAATATTAGATATGACCTTGATGCGTGTATGTGCAACATTATGTCGAGCGTTCCACTTTTTTTCGATTTCTTTATATATGCAAATGGAAATGGATAGGTATTACTTAGTAGCAAACAGCTTGTTTTGTCAGTGTTGTAGTCGCATGGTGTGTTGCTCAAAAGTACTCATTAATTGTCTTTATGTAAATAGTGTTGTAATTTGGGAATCAAGTAGCACTAATTTTGGTGCCATTGGGGATTTTAGTTCTGCTGCCATCTCTAATTTCTATGATAATTAGGGTCTCATAACTTATGCATGCATCAATTAGGTGCTATTTGCCAGTAGCTTTTTGTTTTTTTTGGATAAGTGTCGACTCTGATCATCGAGTGATGTATAACAAAATTCAAGCACACCCCTTCACAAAATTCAATTTTGGCATATTTTTCTAACAAGGCCTGCAGTTTTTGATGCGGTTAGTCTCTAGTTCAGGGAATTTGGGGGCAAACAAATGTTGGGGCAATTGTTGGTGAAATTGTAATTTATTGAGGCAAAACACCATAAGCAGATATGCTTTTCTCAGTAGAGTTTTCTTTGAATTGATAGCTTATTTATGTTTCTTTATCTCCTAGAGTTTTGTCTTATATTGTGGTTTTAATAATGATGTGTTTTTGCAATTAATTTCACCTTCAGTATGTAGATACAGTAGTTATTTGATTATTATTAACAAAGGAAAAAATTGTTTGAAGCTTTTATGAGAAGGTGTATATTTTAACAGCCAGTTTGGTTGTATTTCACATTCATCTAAATAGAACGGATGGTATGTGAATGTTTCTTGAATGGAGATGTTAACTACTGTGCCTTTGCTCTTTGTTGTTGCCTGGATGGTGTTTAGATGAGACATAGCAACAATTTCAATTTTGATGATACATAAATAATTTCTATCCTGATAGTTGATCAGTTGAATTCTTTGGTTTCTTATGTTAGCACAGCTTGGATTATTTTCATCGATCAATTTAACTAATTTACAGACTTTGGCTAGAGGGCCTTCATATTTTGTGGACAATAGAATAGCAGGTTCTCAGTGTAAACTATGGATATATCTGGTCTTGTTTTAATTTAAACTTAACTGAGAAAAGTAATGTCATACATGTTATATTGGGTTCTAGTATAATTCAGAGAATCTGTAATGTCGCACCTTTCAGTTGAATTATTCTCTTTACATTGTTTTCATTTTTCAGGAGAAAGACTCTGAGAAGAAATATAAGAAGGATAAGAAAAACAGGGATAAGAAAGAAGGTAAAGATAAAGAAAAAAAGGAGAAAGACCGAAGTGATGGAAAGCATAGGGATAAGAAAGAGAAAAAGGAGAAGAATAGAGATAAAAAGGACAGAGATAAGGATAAAGAGAAAAGTATAACCTCAGATGAGACACGGCTTCCAGGTCAATCTATTGTCTCAGGTGAGACTCGGCTTCCAGGTCAGTCTATTGCCTCAGGTGAGACGCAGCTTCCAGGTCAATCTCTTGCCTCCGGTGAGAAGAGACTTCCAGGTCAATTTATTACCTCCGGTGAGAAGAGACTCCCAGTTCAATCTATTGTTTCAGGTGAGAAGAGGCTTCCAGGCCAATCTGGGTTTAACAATGGAGATAAAGCTTCAGAAGAGAAGAAGCTTCCTGGGAAATCTGAGATTCGTTCTGGAGAGTTATTCACCCAGAAAGGTAAGGAAAGGACCCCGGAATGGAGCAGTATCCCAGGTGACAAGAAATCTGCCACACAGATTTTAGTTTACAATGAGAGGATGTCACAGAACAGCCGTCTCACTGTGCAAACAAAGGAGTCAAAATTTGTACAGGACTTTGATAACCGGATTAGAGATGAAGCCAAAGGAACTGGGAAACCGTTGGTCGAGAAGTTCACTGACTCAGATGCAAGGAAGGATGAAGGAATGTTCAGGGTGGTAGCTAAGGCTACTGGCACTTCAGTGGATGGCAAGGAAAGGAAGAGAGGCGATGATAGAAGATTGGATGGGCAAGGAATCAGGGATGGACCAAAGTTTGGTGGAAATACGATGGTTCAGAATCTTCCTGCAATGGTTCAGCGTTTTGATAAAACACAAAGATCACTGGACAATGATATTGAAAAGAGGATTGAAGGGAAGGAAAAGATTAGGCAAAAAGAAGGTGATGATCGACATGGTGATAAATTGAAGGATAAAGAGGGGCAAGGGAAGGAGAAAAGAAGGAAGAAAGAAAAGAAAAAGGAGGAGAAAGTAAAGGAGAAAAGTGGAGCTAAGAACATGGAGCCTAATAAGTTGAAGGAGGGCAACAAGGATAGTCTTGCAGGTGTCCAGAATGCGAAAACCTCTCATCTACCGAAGGGTAGCCCTAGGAGTGTTGTCACCGAAGGAAATCTAAAGAAACGAAAGGACTTGGACACAAATGGATTCTTTAGCGGTGAGTCATTTAAAATGACAAGCATTTACCTTCAGAACAACCCTTCCCGGTTACTTCTTTCCCTCTGTGTTGGTTTGACATGCTCTATCGTATTTTGCCTAATATTTTTAAGAGAGAAATGAAACTAAACAGCAGTATTCCACATGATTAATTGTTTTGTATTTACTATTCAAGCATCTGTGGCAAGCAATTAATTAACGAGCTGTGCTTCCTTTCATTATTGTTGCAGCTACTGACATTAGACCTGGTAAGGTGCCGAGACCTACTCCCTCTCATTCATCGATGGAGAATGGAAGGATTCTGGCAACTTCAGATACTTCCTCTGGTCCATTTACATCTGTGAGGCCGGGGCCTGTCATTAATCTTAAGGCAGATGCTAAAGAACACAAGGGGCCTGTCAATAATCTTAAGTCAGATGATAAAGAACACAAAGAGCCTGTCAATAATCTTAAGGCAGATGCTAAAGAACACAAGATAAACGGTATAATAGAACCCCAGGTATTAACTGCCCTAACAACTCAGCCACCATCCATCCCTACGACAAAGTCTTCTCACACTACCACACAGACTGATAAAAAAGCTGAAGTGCCCAGGAGACCGCCTCATCCTGATTTGAAGTATCTGAGTGAAGTGCTTACAGTGCCGAAACTGGAAGAATGGTCTGATTTTGATGGCCAAGAGTGGCTTTTTCAAGGAAGTGATTCTCAATCAAAGAAACCCAGGTTGGGTTCTTTAAGAGTTGATGAGACACCAGGGGTGTGGTCAGAAGCTCTGCAGATAGAATCAGTTGACATCTGCGCTTTGCCTTACGTAGTTCCCTACTGATTGGTCATTCTATAGTTGGCCTTGGTTAACCATTCTTTCCCCCTCTAATGTGGATTTAAGTATTTGATTCTGATCCTGCATTCCAGATTAGTGCTGTTCGCAGTGTAAATGATTCCCGGTGGCTGGCTACTGCCTCAGTTTTGGAACAGTGCTGAATAGAAATGGGCAGTTGCATGATTATTTTTTTGCATCAGCCTGCATTCAGCATGTGGTGGCGCAAATTCGTTCGAGAGGGAGAATTTCGTAAAGGGCAACTTGGAGAGGAGTTGCTTCTGGGGTGAGCAACTGAGCAATTTTTGTTTGATTTGGTTAAAGCTAAAGCTAATTTGAGAAGAGAAAAGGTAGATGTGGTGTTTGAAACTCCCACCACAATTTTGTTTTGTAACATAGAACAAAAGGTCTTTATTTCTTTTACAAGAAAATGTAAGATAGAGGGAAAAATATTACTAATGGAATTCATTTATTCACCTCTTCTCTTCTCTTCTCTTCTTTAACCCTTTTACTTGTTTATAATCTTTTTTTTTATTTACATTTTTACCACTCTTTTATGTATAGACATTGGATCTCTGCTCAAGCATGTGTCTCTCTTCACTTGCTATGCTGGCTTAATATTATATATAGCTTGTTCTCTATTCATTTATGGGATGAGTTAACTTTTTTTTTTTCTTCTTTTGGTCTTTGCATTAAAAAGGTTTTTTTTTTTTCAGAAAAGGATATTTCTATTTATTTATAGCGAATAAATCATGTTTTTGACTTCTCATTTTCGAAGTGAAACTACATTTTGGTACATAGGATGTTCACTACGAAGGGACCATAAATAAATATGTTGTGTAAATACAGGGACATGAGGGTAGATTAGCTTAAACTTCAAGGACTTGAAAGAAATTATTTCTACAAAAATATTAAAAAAAGAATAAGACATTTAACAGTATTAAGTTTAAATGAAGGGGATACATCATCAATAATTTTGTTATCTCGTGGTTACTTGAAAAGGCTCGTTTAAGTAAACAAATGGGTAGTTGTCTTTCATTTCCAAATTAATAATAGTTTTATTACAATATTAATTGTGAAGAAATTATTATTTTCCTTAGTACAACTTCCAAATGGATCTAAATTGACTTATCCTCAATAATTTAATTTAGGCATTTTCTTTGGAAATTATTCTATTCTATGTTGTTTGTTTCCTTATTCTCATTAT
>CATIWJ010369274.1:0-35629 GCA_949640765.1 Croton laevigatus
AGCTTTGATTTCTAGTAATATCAAGAACTCCACTTCAGAGAAAGCAATTGGACAGAAAATCATTAGTTTCTATAAGAAGTGAGCAAGGTACTCAGGAAGGCAATAGTTTGGTTGTATGGCCAGGTCGGCTTGCAATGGTTGGTTTTGCCGTGGCTATCGCTGTTGAGATATCCACTGGCAAGGGTCTTCTGGAGGTATTTTTTCATGCACTGTCTTCTTTTTTTAGTTATTGAAGAATCAATGTGGTAAATAAGTTTACTGTTGCACCAATTTGTGGTATTACTTAGATATATTAAGTGCAAAAAGACTAAAGCTTTTAGCTGAATTTTTAAATTCTAATGTTTTACCTGATAATAAGATTTGGTATGCTTCATATTTGCTTATTTGGCTTTCGTTTCTTCTCTTCTCAAATTCTCTGTTGGTTATTTAACTTTTCTAGATGGTTATCGAACTTTGATTTGTTTAGACAAAAATCATTCTGCTCACTTTGGTTATAATTGAATAAGGTCATTGTTACCACCTTTTAATACAATCACTCTAGGACTTTTGAAATGATAACGACATAGAATTTCTGACTTTCAGTTTCTCTTTTAATTAGTGGAAAATTGGTGGATTAAAGGAAGAATGTGACTAGCTCTATTCAATTTGGGTTGTTTTCTTAATTTCATTTATTTTGCTGAAGAAGCATGTCAAGTAATACTCTTTCCTGTTCATCTGAAGAAAGTAAATAGATAGCCTTTGAGATGCTCTTGTTTTGCAGAATTTCGGGGTTACAACTCCTTTGCCTACAGTAGCTTTGGCAGTAACAGGATTGGTTGGAGTTTTAACCACGGTTTTCATCTTCCAATCGGCCTCCAAAAATTGATATTGATCAATGCTGTGGTCCAACATTTTGTAAAGATTTGTTATTCAAAAAGATGTTTAAATTTGTCTCAGCCAATACTTTGAGAATGTACAAGTGATTGATGGAAATTTTATTTGTATGAACCTTTCTTATCTATGCTTCTGTTTCCACTAAGTACTTGACGTGACTTGCTGTATCATAATGTTTGAACTGGAATTGAAAATACGTTTGTAACTTAGTTCTAGAAATTAAATCAATTGAATATATATATATAAATTTTTATCATGATGTCGAGATTAATTAAAATTAAAAATTCACTTAAAAGTTTTTTGAAATTAAATTCAACAAAAGAAAATTAATTATTTTTAATCGGATAATATATTAAATTCTATTTCTTGATTTTGTGTTTAATTTTTAGAGATAAAATTTGTTAAAATATGGAATGTGACAAAAAAAACTAATTTTTCAGTTACGAATGTTTTACGAGATGAAATTTGAGTAATTAAGCAAGAGAGAAATATTATATTAATATATTTGTTATTGAATTGAAGACTAAATAAAATAAACGATCTAATGTTTACGTGATGAAATTTGAGTAATTAAGCAAGAGAGAAATATTATATTAATATATTTGTTATTGAATTAGAGACTAAATAAAATAAACGACCTGTAAGCTGAACAGTTAAAGCTAAACATACGACTACTAATACTATAAAACTAAACATATGATACCACTATTACAATTATAAGTAGTTTTAAAAAGACATGTAGTATTGAAATTTAAGAAAATGTTCAGTTCAAAACTATAACTAGACTTAGTAATATTATACTATGATAACTATAATTAACTAAGATTAATTACAATAAGAAAACAATCAGAATTCTACTCATCTCGCACCTCTTTAGCTTCCTCCTTTCCTCTCCACTCGTCTCATTACTAGCTTTATCATTCTTTTTCAGGTTAGTAATAATGGTATGAAAACATTCATTTGCAATATCTTTAATTTCATTGACCTTTCAAATCAATTCTTTCTTGTGAGCTTCTTATTCCTCCCGTCTTTAATTCAAACTTTTTGGCAAAAGCTTTGTCGTACGCTCAAAGAAATGCTTGTATGATGCATAAACGATTCCTACTCCATTTATAGCAGCTTCAACTATAGAAAGTGAGATTGAGCCTTTGGCTGCCATTTCAAAGGCAGCTTTGGACAATCTAGACAAGAGTTTTCTAACACCTGCAGCAACCCTACGAAGGAAAAGAAGAGAAACAAAATGGCAATCTTAGGAAAGAATGAGAAGAACATAAACAAAATGAAAGGAGGTATAGTTCTTTTCATTTCTACTCTTTCTTTTAAATGTGTTGAAAGTGAGGCTGATTTTGACCATCTAGACAAGAGTTTTCTAGCACCTACAGCAGCCTTAAAATTCCTCATTTTCTAAGGTTGGGAAGGAAGGAGAAGAAGAGAAATAAAATAACAATCTTAGGAAAAAATGAGAAGAACTTAAACAAAATGAAAGGAGGGATAGTAGTTTTCATCTCTATTCTCTCTTTTAAATGTGTTGGATGTGAAGCTGGTTTGTACCATCTAGACAAGAGTTTTCAAGCACCTGCAGTAAAACTAAAATTCCTTATTTTTTTGGGGTTGGTAAGAAAGGAGAAGAAGAGAATCAAAATGGCAATCTTAAAAAAGGAGAAGAATATAAACAATATGAAAAGAGGGAAAGTTGTTTTCTTCTCTATGCTCTCTTTTAAATGTGTTGAATGTGGCTAATTTGGACCATCTAGACAAGAGTTTTTCAGCACCTATAGCGGCCCTAAAATTTCTCATTTTCTGGAGTTGGTAAGATAAGAGAAAAAGAGAAATAAAATGGCAATCTTAGGAAAGAAAGAGAAGAACTTGAACAAAATAAAGTGATAAAAGTAATCATCAAAATATTATTCCAAATTAAATTCAACAAAGAAAATTAATTATTTCTAATCAAATAATATATCAAATTCTAGATAATACTTTTAACTTTTATTGATAAAATTTATTCAATCAAAAAAGATAAAAGGTAAACTTTTCAAAATATGGAATTCGACAAAAAATGGACCATTTTTTAATTACGAATGCTTTATGTGATGAAACTTGAGTAATTAAGTAAGAGAAAAATACTTTATTAGTATATTTTTTGTTGAACTAGAGAGTATTTAAAAATAACGATCTGTAAGCCGAAAAGTTAAAGCTAAACATACCATTACTAATATTATAAAGCTAAACATACGATGCCTCTAATATGATTATCAATAGTTTTAAAATGACAATGTGTATTGAAATTTAAGAGAACATTCGGTTTAAAATTATAATTAGGCTTACTAATACTATACTATGTTAATTATAATTAACTAAGCGTAATTAACATAAGTAAATAATCCCAATTCTACTCATCTCCCACATCTTCTGTTTCCTCCTCTCCTCCATTTTTTCCTCATCCTTTCCACTCATCTCACCACCAGCTTTATCATCTCCATCCACTTTTTTTCTCTTTTCCAGCTTGGTAATAGTGATATGAAAACCTTCATTTGCAATTTCTTTAATTTCATTGACACTTTTGATCCATTCTTTCTTGTGAGCTTCTTCTTCTTCCTCCTCTGTCTTCAATTTAAAATTTTTGGCAAAAGTTTTTATCGTATGCTCAAATCCATGCTTCAGCCATAGAAAGTAAGATTGAGTCATTGGCTGCCGATACAAAGGCAACTTCTGTAATATCCTGAAACTCGATAAGACCAAATGTACAAGTAGTCTAATGAATGGATAGGAATAAGGAATCGTTAATAAGGATTTGCGAAAATGGCATATCATAAAAAAGAGATAAATGAGTGACAGAAAAATGGTAAATATGAGGTAAATAAAAGGTAAATAAGGAAAGCAAAAGAGGAAGAAAAATGGTAGATATGAAGTAAATAAATTATAAGAAAAGTAAATAAATGGTAACGAAAAGTAAATAAAAGAGAAATACGGAAATACGTGAATTATACACGAGACGTAAGCAGAGAAATGAGGAAATCGAGTATAAACGTGTTATCCGACAACTGTAGATTTAGATGATACAGTCTGGGTGCGTAAACTCGGAAGGATCGTGGAGAAATTCGCCAAAATTTCGAAGTTAAACGTGCTCAGGTCACAGTACAAGCTAAGATGAGTGACCTCCGTGGGAAGTCGACTATAAATACGTAAATTCAACAATATGAAGTACAATAGGGCTACAGACAGGCGCCGACCGTACCCGGGAGGCAAAATAGGGCTCCGGGAGTCAACGGGATCTAACGGTAATTTTTGAAAAAGTCAGGGACTAAAATGTAATTTTTTTAAAAGTTGTATAAAACCATGACAATATGTTAAATATGAGATCCTGAGACTAAATGGGTCGCAATTGTGTGATTACGATAGCTTCCGGAATAGTATGTACGGATAATTCCGCGAAAACACGAAAATTAGACTCGCACAGAACCTTTTGGTTCAATCTAGCTAAATCTAGAAATAATAACCACCTAATTTGGATTTATACAGACAAAGATATGACCAAATTAGTAGACGGTGCGCAGGTTGCTTCAGGCAGTGTGACCGGGTCCAGCGGAAAGTGACACCAAATATTATTTATAACTCGGATTGGTCTGAAATTTTAATACAATATATATTTAGGTGTTTAGTTTCATTTGACACAAGAATTAATGAATTTGGACTAGTATGCAAAAAGTTATTAAGGAAGACCAGTAGAAAGGACTTAAATGAAAATGTTACGGAAGGACCAAATTGTGAAACCTTGTTCAAGAAAGGAGCTATTGAGGAAAAGGTTAAGACTTGAGGAGTGTTCTTGCTCATCAAGGAAAACTTGGAGAGCTTGAAACTTGGCTAGGTCCTAGCCATTGAATTTATTAATTGGATTAATTTATAACCATTAGATTAAAAATAAAATCAATCAAAAAGAAAATAAAAATATAAAAAGTTGAAATTAAGACATAAATCTTCATTTGAGAACAACAAAATGCTTTTCCTTCTCTCCGTGGTGACCGGCCCACCTAGCTCCAAAGGGACCATGAGAATTTGGCAACTCAAGCTAAAATTTGCATAAGGAAGATGAATTTTAAGGTAAATATCTTATACCTACTCTTATTTCTTCCATTTGATCATTAGTGTAAGAGATTAAATAGAGTTTAAATTCTGAAATTTAGAATTCTTATGATAAAATTTGGGGATAATATTGATGAGATGATTAATTAATTAAGGCTTGTATGTTAATGAATAAGATGAAGAAAAGCTAAAATCAGAATTCTGGCAGATTTCTAAAGTTGGATTCGAACAGAATTTTGAACAGGTTAGGGACGGAATTTAGGGAAGCTATAAAATGAAAGTTGTAGATATATGTCTTAGCTAACAATAGAGACCAGAACCACCCTATTTGGACTTATGTAGCAAAAGTTATGGCCGGAACAGTAACTGACGTGCATGCTAACGTGAACAGACTAGGCAGCAGGGCTGACCGAATTTCAACCAATTATTTGACCATGATAAAAATTGAATTTGAGGAAGTGCAAAACATGAAATATGTAGGGTTATATGTCTAGTTTAACTCTGTAAAACAGTTTTGGTAGAAAACATATATGTAGAAAGTTATACCCAAATAATTGAAGGTTGTTCCATGTACATGACCAGAATTAAATATGAACTTTAGATGATAATTTCACTAAGTTAACAACATAATTTGAGGCGGAGGTAAAAAGAAAAGATGTTCCCCTGTTTGTTAGAAAACTTTAGAGATTAGAAGAAACTTAATTGGGCTAGTAATGAAGAAGATATGACTGAAATAGTAATGAGTGTGCAGACTGAAAGTCAAAACCAGGACAGAACCAAAACTGTGACTTTAGCTTACAATTTGAATATGTTATTGACATAATTTGATGTTATGATAGAAGATAATATTGTACCTAATGTGTTAGCTAGCTAAGAAATTAAGAACCAATCCATTTGGACCTCAAATGAAAAAGATATGACTAAGTTAATAGGCTATGCGCAAGAAGAATTTGTCAAGCAGTAGAGTCGGAATTAAAGTTATGTCGATAATTATACATAGCTTAATTAAATCTAAAATTTATGTGAATGATAACCTTTATGTATTAGGATTAAGTAAAGTCAAGAATTAACCTAGTTGGAGTTGCATAAATGAAGTTATGAATAATTTCACAGAATGTGCACAAATGGGAATAAATAGTTTGCAAGAGGAAAATTAATGAATAATTGCGATTGAGTTGTATATTGTTTATAGAAGTGTTTTTTTTGTTTATATGAGGAATGAGGGTATAAGGACAGATTGCCGAAATATTTGAAAAATTTTTATGCAGGATTCAGTGAATAGTCACTGGGACTGTCAATGATAGTCGCTGTTACTATTCACAGGTTGTTATACGTGTAGCGAAGCTCTGGCGAAATTTCCGTAGAATTGAACCTAAAATTTAACTAAGTGTAAGAAGATGTTAGTAACGTTAGAAACATAGTTAATGTAGCTAAGCAATATTCAAGATAGACTTAGAAGCCGTGGCCCGGACAATTATGAATGACGTCAAGTAAATTGAATCGGGCGTATATAAAATAAATGGACTAACAAGCGAAATAGAGAATGGATTATAAAAGAACCTATAGACGTAAAATCGGTGAAATACTATTCATTTGGTAAATCACTATTTATTTGGTCAATTTTCAAGAATAAATATATGAAAAGTACAGACATAAGCATGAAAATAATCTAGTAGCATTCAAATAATAAGTAAAAGCCAAAAAAGAATCATAAACATTTATTGAACATACATAAGCATGTATTATATATACGTTTAGTAAGAGAACAAGATATAAGTTAAGTTATGAGATACGAGTTGCAAATAGGAATAAATGGAATTAAAGTAAAGTATAATAGAAATTTAAAAATAGAAGTATTAGAGGAAATATATAGTAAAATGAGAAATTAATTAAATTGTGATTTGTATGAGAAATCAGTAGGGAAAAGTCTAGTCATGGGAACACGTATTACGAACAAAGAGTAAACAGACAATGACAACAGGTTTAGTACTTTATCCTTATTTAGTTACATTTAAATGTATGTGCTAGGCATATGTGAATTACAATGCTATACTGTTATGGCATATGTTGCAGTGGTTCGCTACGTAAGTTATATAGGGTACCAATATGTGAATTTCATTGAAGTATGGATCAAAAGAGTACAAGCAAATGATGATTTACCACCTATTTATCATTTGTTTGTCATTCGGACATCATGATATACATATGGCAATAATGCATTTTGAATCATTTGGAAACAAGTATAATGCATTATAAACGAACCTTGAAATACTAAGCTCTGTAATGGTGTGACGCGTCATATATTGATTGCAAAGCGATCCGTAGTACATTTGATATTGGATTATTGATTTGGATTGACGCCTATTTACTGACAAAGTCGAGTTACTTATAAACGTACCCGACAATTATTGACAAAGTCGAGTCACCTATAAGCGTGCCCGGCAATTATTTAATATCTGATATAGAAATTTGTTCATTAGTTTCAGTACAACCGTACTGTGATTATTGGATTAATGATCATTATTGGATCCATCTGATGCCTTATCCCAAAGTTCAGCTATTCACCTAGTAGAGCGAAGTAAATAAACAATTGCCTTCATAAATACTACCTCCGTTTTTTTAGGTTCTTTACGTTTCTATTTTTGGGTGTATTTTTAGATTGTTTACATTTTCATTTATAGTAAGTTTTGTAATTATTTATTATTATTTCTTTATTGATATTGTGAAAAAGTAAGTTTTTTAGAAAAATAGTAATTATTTATTATTATTTCTATTTTGGTATTGGTGAAAAGCTGATTTTATTGGTATTGATAAAAAGCAAATGTAAAGAATCTAAAAAAACGGAAGTAGTAAGTGTATTCACTTGCATACCTATGTGATTAAGTTATTTGTTGCACACACATGAATTGTAAAATATGCCATTATTGTTTGCTATGTGTGATAGACATATGACACGTATATGTGTGTTTGCATTAAGTAAGAATAAAGTACTCACTAAGCTTATTGCTTAGCAAGTTTAGTTTTTACTAAACTTGTAGGTTACGAAAAAACACAAAGGGAACCAGAACAATCAAATAAAGCCAGACTCACCAGAGACACTTAGTATTACATATGCTGTATAATAAAAGTCAGCTGTCAGAATAGTCAACAGCATAAGGAAGAAAAAAATTCTCTCAGATAATGTTTTGTATACCAGATTCCATTAGATGTGGCACACTTAGCTCAGCTAGTAATAGTTGGGTTAAGGGGTGTTACAACTTCTGCTTTTAAGGAGGTCTCTAGGGTTGATAGGAGTAGAAATTATTTGACTATGATTCTGGGTTTGATCTTCCCATACTAGTTCACAATTAACTTAACAATAAGACGCTTGGTCTGAGGTGGTCTTAAATGTGAGGTTGATTTGGAAATCAGGACAAGAGTTTTTTAGCACCTGCAGCAGTCTTAAAATTTCTCATTTTCTATGGCTAGTAAGGAATGAGAAGAAGAGAAACAAAATAGCAATCTTAGAAAAGAAGGATAGGTACATAAACAAAATGAAAGGATAAAGAGTTGTTTTCATCTCTATTCTCTCTTTTAAATGTGTTGAATGTGAGGCTAATGAGGACCATCTAAACAAGAATTTTTTTAGCATCTGCAGCAAATCTAAAATTTCTCATTTTTTAGGGTTGGAAAGGAAGAAAAAGAAGAGAAATAAAATGGCAATCTTAGAAAAGAAGGAGAAGAACATAAACAAAATGAAAGGAGAGATATTTGTTTTCATCTCTATTCTCTCTTTTAAACGTGTTAAATGTGAGGCTGATTTGGACTATGTAGAGAAGAGTTTTCTAGCACCTGCACACTTGCTGAAATGGAGAAGAGAGTGGTTATGGCAGAATCGATGTTGGAGGCTACATTACAGTATCAATCTGGACAACTTAAGGCACAACCTTCACCAAGGTACATGGTCAATGATGCTAAAAGAATTTTTTAAACTTTTGTGCATTGTGGTGACATCTTTAATTTATTTGCATTCTTTGTCTTGCATCTGTTCATAGTTTGTCTTAGGTTTTCTTTTAATCTAAAAAATTTCTATTATGGATGTCTTAGTTCTTATTTGGGTCAATTATTTCATTGTCCTTTTTCAAAATTAGTTTCTACAATCAATAGTTGAGCACCCTTACTTGCTAAAAAAAATTAATTTTCTACAATCAACAATTGAGCACCCTACTTGCTAGAAAAAGGACAATGAAATAATTAATCCAAATGAGAATTAAGACATCCATAAAAGAAATTTTTTATATTAAAAGAAAACCGAAGACAAACTATGAACAGATGTAAGAAAGAGAATGCAAATAAATTAAAGATATCACCACAATGCACAAAATTTCAAAAAATTCTTTTAGCAACATTGACCACATCCATTGGTGAAGGCTGTGCCTTAGTTTTCCAGATTGATACTGTAATGTAACCTCCAACATCGATTTTACCATAACCACTCTCTTCTCCATTTCAGCAAGTGATACAGTTGCTTCTTCATACTTTTCCTGCATGCCCAAGACAATAAAAAAGGCATGCAAAATAAATAATAGGACGCAAAGAAACTCATCTCAAACCATTGAGATCTAGAATAAATAAAATAAACACTAACTCTAAGAGAAGGGGATAAATTGATCTAAATAACACAAGTAAATTCAACAGTACCACATCGGAGTAGAGCTTTGTTTATGGCATGTACTAATGTATACAAGAAAAAAAATGTCTCCTACTTCACATACAAAGAATAAAAAGCAAGTACATTATTACTTGTTATAGCAGAACTAAAATTTCTTATTTTTTTTTGATGTTGGTAATGAAGGAGAAAAAGAGAAACAAAATGGCAATATTAGGGAAAATGAGAAGAACATAAACAAAATGAAAGGAGGGATAATTATTTTCATCTCTTCTCTATTTTTTAAATATATTAAATGTGAGGCTTAATTGGACCATCTAGACAAGAGTTTTCTAACACTTGTTGCAAAACTAAAATTCCTTATTTTCTGGGGTTGGTAAGAAAGGAGAAGAAGAAAATCAAAATGGCAATCTTAAGAAAGAAAGAGAAGAACATAAACAATATAAAAAGAGGGATAGTTGTTTTCTTCTTTATGCTCTCTCTTAAATGTGTTGAATGTAGTTGATTTGGACCATTTAGACAAAAGTTTTTTAGCACCTGTAGCATCCATAAAATTTCTCATTTTCTGGAGTTAGTAAAATAGGAGAAGAAAAGAAACAAAATGACAATTTTAGGAAAGAAAGAGAAGAACTTGAACAAAATGAAATGATAAAATTAATTTATCAATATATTTTTGAAATTAAATTCAACAAAGAAAATTAATTAATTCCAATCAAATAATCTATCAAATTCTAGATCATACTTTTAAATTTTATTGAAAAAATTTATTAAATAAAAAAAATAAAAGCTAAGCTTTTCAAAATATGGAATTGGACAAAAAATAAACCAATTTTTTAGTTACGAATGCTTTATGTGATGAAACTTGAGTAATTAAGTAAGAGAAAAATACTTTATTAGTATATTTTTTTTATTTAAACTAGAGAGTATTTAAAAACAACGATTTATAAGCTGAAGAGTTAAAACGACAATGTAGTATTGAAATTTAAGAAATTATTCGGTTTAAAATTATAACTAAGCTTACTAATACTATACTATAATAACTATAATTAACTAAGCGTAATTAACATAAGTAAATAATCACAATTCTACTCATTTCCCACATATTCAGCTTCCTCCTATCCTCCATTTTTTTTCTCTCATCCTCTTCACTCATCTCACCACCAGCTTTATCATCTCCATCCACTTTTGTTTTCTTTTCCAGCTTGGTAATAACGGTATGAAAATCTTCATTTGCAATTTCTTTAATTTTGTCGACCCTTTTGATCCATTCTTTATTGTGAGCTTCTTCTTTTTCCTTCTTTGTCTTCAATTCAAAATATTTGGCAAAAATTTTTGCTGTATGCTCAAATACATACTTGTAGGCTGCATAAGTGATTCATACTCCATGTATAGCAGCTTCAGCCATAGACAGTAAGATTGAGCCATTGGTTGCCGATACAAAGGCAACTTTTGCTTTAGAGGAGGTCTTTAGGGATGATAGGAATAGAAATTATTTGACTATGATTCTGGGTATAGTCTTTCCAAACTGGTTCACAATTACCTTAACAAAGAGAGGCTTTGCTTGAGGTGGTCTTGAATATGAGGCTGATTTAGAACATCTAGACAATATTTTTTAACACATGTATCAGCCCTAAAATTTTTGATTTTCTTAGGTTGGTAAGGAATGAGAAGAAAAGAAACAAAATAGTAATCTTGGGAAAGAAGGATAATAACATAAATAAAATGAAATGACGAATAGTTATTTTCATCTATATTCTTTCTTTTAAATATGTTGAATGTGAGGCTAATTCGAATCATCTGGATAATAATTTTTTAGCACCTGTAGCAGCCCTAAAATTTCTCATTTTCTAAGGTTGGAAAGGAAGGTAAAGAAAAGAAAGAAAATGACAATCTTAGGAAAGAAGGAGAAGAACATAAATAAAATACAACGAGAGATAGTTATTTTCATTTCTATTCTCTCTTTTAAATGTGTTAAATGTGATGTTGATTTGTACTATCTAGAGAAGAGTTTTCTAGCACCTGTAGCAGAACTAAAATTTCTTAATTTCTGGTGTTGGTAATGAAAGAGAAGAAGAGAAACAAAATGACAAACTTAGGAAAGAATAAAAAGAACATAAAGAAAACAAAAAGAGGGATAATTATTTTCATCTCTATTCTCTCTTTTAAATATGTTAAATGTGAGGCTTATTTGAACTGTCTAGACAAGAGTTTTCTAGCACCTTCAATAGCCCTAAAATTTCTCATTTTCTAAGATTGGTAAGGAAGGAGAGAAAGAGAAACAAAATGGCAATCTTAGAAAAAGAGAAAAGCATAAACAAATGAAAGGATAAAATTAAATCAACCATATGTTTTCCCAAATTAAATTCAATAAATAAAATTAATTATTTCTAATCAAATAAAATATCAAATTCTAGTTATTAACCGAACTTTTAACTTTTACTGATAAAATTTGTTAAATCGAAAGAGAGAAAAGATAAGCTTTTCAAAATATGAAATTGGACAAAAAATGGACCAATTTTTTAGTTACGAATGCTTTATGTGATGAAATTCTAGTAATTAAGCAAGAGAGAAATACTTTATTAGTATATTTTTCATTGAATTAGATAGTAATTAAAAGAACGACATCTATGTCGAATAGTTAAAGCTAAACTTACCATTACTAATATTATAAAGCTAAACATATGATACCTCTACTACGATTATCAGTAGTTTTAAAACGATAATATGGTATTGAAATTTAAGAGAACGTTTGGTTCGAAATTATAACTAGGCATACTAATACTATACTATGATAACTATAATTAACTAAGCTTAATTAAAATAAGAAAACAATCACAATTCTACTCATCTTCCACTTTTTCAACATCCTCCTTTCCTCTAATTTTTCCTCATTCTCTCCACTCGTCTCACTACCAGCTTTATCATTCTTTTCTAGGTTAGTAATAAGGGCATGAAAACATTCATTTGCAATATCTTTAATTTTGTTGACCCTTCAAATCCATTTTTTGCTGTTTAATGTGAATTGATTCCAAAAAAGATTTGGAATAAAAAAAACTAAATTTTATAACTAAACCAATTTCTCTTGTAATTGAATTACATACTTCCATTACTTTAATACCAAACTCAAGATTAGTAAATGACAAAATATCACTTCAATCAAATACAAATGAGATTTTACATAGACTAAAACCAGGAAATAAACTCAGATTTGATCAAACATAGAAAAATAGAATCCAATCCAAAATCGGCAATCAACCAAACCCCCTTACACAGAAGAGAAATGTTTCAGTCCAAGAGTACAAAGCAACAACAGATCTAACAAATAAAATCCGTTTTCAGCCCAAGGACAAAACAAAACTTTAAGAATTGAGATCGCAAAGAATATGAAGCGAACATCAAACCTGTAAAAATAAAATTGAAGAAGAAATCGATTCAATACAAAAGGAAGTGTAGCTGAGCTTTTTACTGAAATAAAACAGCTAATCAAAATCACATAAATTAACAAAATGAAAGGGAATAAGCAAAACACTACCGAAAATCTGCTGGATCTACTAGATTCTTTTGGATCTGCTGGAGCAAATAAGAAGCAGTCGTTATGAGACTAACAGGGGTTGATGACACCGTTCCTTGGCCGCTGGTTCAATAAAGCTTAGCGGCCGGTTGATATTGGGTAGTGCGATGCCGGTGGTGCTGCTTGATGTGTGCAAAAGAAATAGAGGAGGAGAAACAGATCGCACAAAGAGAGGAAGAGAAACAGAGAACAAAAGAAAGGAAGGGAATAGGGAAGATAAGGAGGTAGTGGTGGTGGTGGTCGGTCGTGGTGCTGGTGTTCGTCGGTTATGGTGGTAGTTCTCGTTTCTGGTGTCGGTAGTGAAGAAGGAAGGAGATGAAAGAAAAAGAGAGAAAAAAAGAAAGAAGAGGGAGGCAGCATAATGAAATTAGGTTTTTAGGCTTTTATACTTAGGGTTTATTTAATAACCAATAGTATATATAAATCAAAAAGAAAATGATGACGTTTTAGGCAATTACAAAATGACGTCGTTTTAATTTTTGGGTTACACAGGTCGACTTGCATGTTGGAATTTTCAACTTGAACCTAACCTATTTATTTTCAGGTCGAGTTCGTTCGACCCATTTAATTAAATATGTCGAAAATCTCAACCCTAACTCGCTATTAGCAGGTCGGGTTCGTGTCGGGTTAGCAGGTCTAATCAGTTTTTGACACCCCTAACTACTATAAAGCTATACATATGATACTTATACATATGATATCAGTTTCGTCCCCTGATTTCAAGCTTTTTGGCAAAAGCTTTATATGATGAAACTTGAGTAATTAAGTTAGGCAGAAATACTACATTAGTACATTTTTCATTGAATTAGAAGAGAATTATGTTAAAAATAGTAGGTGTGTGTGTGTGTGTATATATATATATATTGGTACGAATATACAATACACACAAGATAAAGAGTCTGGTGCATCATGATATACTTCTTTGATTCACTATTTTAGATTAAATTTGATTAGAATTCCATATAGGATGTCTTTGTTTAAAGTAAGTATAAAGCCAGTCTGGTGCATCATGATATACTTCTTTGATTCACTATTTTAGATTAAATTTGATTAGAATTCCATGTGGGATGTCTTTGTTTAAAGTAAGTATAAAGCCAGCAAATTAGTTTCTAACAACTGTAGCAGTCTTAAAATTTTTCAATTTTTTGAGTTGATAAGGAATGAGAAGAAGAGAAACAAAATGACAATCTTAGGAAAAAGGAGAATAACAGAAATATAATAGAAGGATAAAATTAATTCAACAAAATGTTTTCTCGAATTAAATTAAACAAAGAAAATCAATTATTTTTAATCAAATAATGTATCAAATTCTACTTATTGATCGTGCTTTTAACTTTTATAGATAAATTTGTGAAATCGAAAGAGTGAAAAGATAAGCTTTTAAAAATATTGAATTTGACCAAAATTAGACCAATGTTTCAGTTAAAAATACTTTATGTGATAAAACTTAAATAATTAAGCAAGGGAGAAATATTATATTAGTATATTTTTCATTGAATTAGAGTGTAATTAAAACAAAAGATCTATAAGCCAAAGAGTTAAAGCTAAACATACTACTATTAATACTATAAAGTTATAAATATGATAACTCTACTACGATAGTCAATAATTTTAAAATGACATGTTGTATTGAAATTCATGCTTATTGAATCATGGAATGAGGACTATTTTTATACTTTTGCTTATGTGTAATTAATAGGAGGAACAAGGAATAGTTAAACTGAATTCTAATTTTATGTAAATAAATTAGTAACTTGTCTCTTGAAGGATGGCCTATATGAAAATTGTCTAATTCCTACTTAAGCAGATTACATATAGAATTAAAAGAAATTGATAAAGCAATATTAATGTGGAAATTTCGGAGGATCAATTGAAAGATGAAGCAACAATTTCTTGTGGGTATGTAGCAAGTAAAAGACAACTCTGTTCCCAACCTTTCCAACCTTCTTTGATTTCTTATTAGTTGCTGGAACTCATATCTTGATGTTTCTAGGTGTATGATGGGGAATTTTGCTAATATGTCACTGGAGTTACATTTTACTTATTTAGATAGACAATCAGATTAGGTATTTGTAGTAGCTACATATAATACTTCTTCATAAGTTGGGTTGGTAGTAGCCTTGTCTCTAGTTCTATCACTTACAAATTTTACTACTCTAGAGGACATAGGTTCTGATGGGGCAGAAGTTTGTTATGTTGAAAGTAGTAGGTGTGTGTGTGTATATATATATATAATACACACAAGATAAAGAGTCTGGTGCATCATGATATACTTATTTGATTCACTATTTTAGATTAAATTTGATTAGAATTTTCATGTTGGATGTCTTTGTTTAAAGTAAGTATAAAGCCAGCAAATTAATTTCTAACAACTGTAGCATCCTTAAAATTTCTTAATTTTTTGAGTTGGTAAGGAATGAGAAGAAGAGAAACAAAATGGCAATCTTAGGAAAAAGAAGAATAACAGAAATAAAATAAAAAGATAAAATTAATTCAACAAAATGTTTTCTCGAATTAAATTGAACAAAGAAAATCAATTATTTTTAATCAAATAATGTATCAAATTCTACTTATTGATCTTGCTTTTAACTTTTATAGATAAAATTTATGAAATCGAAAGAGTGAAAAGATAAACTTTTAAAAATATTGAATGTGACCAAAATTAGACCAATGTTTCAGTAAAAAAATACTTTATGTGATGAAACTTAAATAATTAAGCAAGGAGAAATATTATATTAGTATATTTTTCATTGAATTAGAGTGTAATTAAAACAAGCAATTTATAAGCCGAAGAGTTAAAGCTAAACATACTACTACTAATATTATAAAGTTATAAATATGATACATCTCCTACGATAGTCAGTAATTTTAAAACGATATGTTGTATTGAAATTCATACTCAGTGACTTATGGAATGAGGACTATTTTTGTACTTTTACTTATGTGTAAGTAATAGGAGAAACAAGGAACAGTTAAACTGGATTTTAATTTTATGTGAATAAATCAGTAACTTGTCCCTTGAATTATGGCCTATATGAAAATTTTCTAATTCCTACTTAAGCATATTACATATAGAAATGAAAGAAATTGATAAAGCAATATTCATGTGGGAATTTCGGAGGATCAATTGAAAGATGAAGCAACTATTGCTTGTGGGCATGTAGTAAGTAAAAGACAACTCCGTTCCTGACCTTTCAAACCTTTTTTTATTTCTCGTTAATTGCTGGAACATCTATCCTGATTTTTCTATTTATATGATAATATGTCATTGGAGTTACATTTTACTTGTTTAGATAGACAATTAGGTTAGGTATTTATAGCAGCTACATATGATACTTCTTCATAAGTTGGGTTGGTAGTAGCCCTGCCTCTAGTTATATCACTTACAAATTTTATTACTCTAGAGGACATGGGTTCCGATGGGGCAGAAGTTTGTTATGCTTATATATATATACAGATACATAATACACATAAGATAAGTAGTCTGGTGCATCATGGTATACTTCTTTGATTCACTATTTTGGATTAAATTTGATTAGAATTTCCATGTGGGATGTCTTTATTTAAAGTAAGTATAAAGCCAACAAATTAGTTTCTAGCAACTATAGCAGCCTTAAAATTTCTCAATTTTAGAGTTGGTAAGGAAAGAGAAGAAGAGAAATAAAATGGCAATCTTAGGAAAGAAGGAGAATAACAAAAATAAAATAAAATGATAAAATTAATTCAACAAAATATTTTCTCGAATTAAATTGAACAAAGAAAATCAATTATTTTTAATCAAATAATGTATCAAATTCTACTTACTGATCGTGCTTTTAATTTTTATTGTATAAAATTTGTGAAATCGAAAGAGTGAAAATGTAAGCTTTTAAAAATATTGAATGTGGCCAAAATTGGACCAATATTTCAGTTAAAAATACTTTATGTGATGAAACTTAAATAATTTAGCAAGGGATAAATATTATATTAGTATATTTTTCATTGAATTAGAGTGTAATTAAAACAAACGACCTATAAGCCGAAAAGTTAAAGCTAAACATACAACTACTAATGCTATACAGTTATAAATATAATACCTTTACTATGATAGTTTGTAATTTTAAAACGATATGTTGTATTGAAATTCATACTTACTGCTCATAGAATGAGGACTATTTTTGTACTTTTACTTATGTCTAAGTAATAGGAGGAGCAGGGAATAATTAAACTGGATTCTAATTTTATGTGAAAAATCAATAACTTGTCCCTTGAAGGATGGCCTATATGAAAATTGTCTAATTCCTACTTAAGCATATTATATATAGAAATGAAAGAAATTGATAAAACAATATTCATGTGGGAATTTTGGAGGATCAATTGAAAGATGAAGCAACAATTGCTTGTGGGCATGTATCAAGTAAAAGACAACTTCGTTCCTGACCTTTCAAACCTTCTTTGATTTCTCGTTAGTTGCTGGAACTCCTATCCTGATTTTTCTAGTTGTATGATAGGGAATTTTGCTAATATGTCACTGTAGTTACATTTTACTTGTTTAGATAGACAATCAGATTAGGTATTTGTAGCAGCTACATATGACACTTCTTCATAAGTTGGGTTGGTAGTAGCCCTACCTCTAGTTCTATCACTTAAAAATTTTACTATTGTGCAGGACATGGGTTCCGATGGGGCAGAAGTTTGTTATGTTGAAAGTTGTGTGTGTGTGTGTATATATATATAATGGTACGGATACAAAATACACACAAGATAAGGAGTCTGGTGCATTATGGTATACTTCTTTAATTCACTATTTTGGATTAAATTTGATTAAAATTTCCATGTGGGATGTCTTTGTTTAAAGTAAGTATAAAGCCAACAAATTAGCTAACTAGTTCTTTTTTAGTTGATCACGAAGATTCCTATTTTTCTTTGACGATCCTTGGTACCGACAAAATTTCCATTCAAACCAAAATAAAGACGGGAATAGGAAAGATATTGGTGGGTTAAATATCTTATTTGGAATGATAGAAGAGAATGGAATGCTAATTTGATCAAGCAGATTACCATCGAAAATTATTGCTGCTATCATTTCAATCCTACTAGTTAATAGTGAAGATAATGACAAGCTTGTTGAATGGAGTATATTCGGGTATAAAATTGCATGAAAAATCATTGGCAATTAGCAACAGTAAACCAATGGCCAATGCAGATGGAAGGAAATTTGGAATTTCAGAATTCCTCGAAAATTAAATGGGTTCGTAGAAATAAAATTTTCCATCAATAACTTGTACATTCTCAAAGCATTGGCTGAAAGAAATTTAAACCATCTTTTTGAATAACAAATCTTTACAAAATGTTGAACCATAGCATTGATCACAACATTGATCAATATCAATTTTTGGAGGCCAATTGGAAGATGAAAACTACGGTTAAAACTCTAACCAATCTTGTTACTGCCAAAGCTACAGTAGGCAAAATAGTTTTAACCCTAAAATTCTGCAATAAGAAAGCATCTCAAAGACTATTTATTTACTTTCTTTAGATGAATAGGAAGGAGTATTACTTGACATGCTTTTTCGGGAAAATAAATAAAATTAAGAAAACAACCCAAATTGAATGGAGGTAGTCACATTCTTCCTTTAATCTACGATTTTCCTCTAATTAGAAGAGAAACTCATAGTCAAAAATTCTATATTGTTATCATTTCAAAAGTCCTTGAGTGATTGTCTTAAAAGGTGGTAACAATAACCTTATTCAATTATAATCAAGTAAGTAGTGTAAGAAACTATTCAGTTACGATGGCTTTATGCAACAATTCCCAAGACCTTAATTTACAAAGTAAATTGATTCAACCATTTCAAGAATTGAATTTCTATGATCAACCATAATCAAATCTAATCAAGATAAGTTAGATCAATTACTTTGCTCCATAGCTATTAGTTGAGGAATATGATTGATTATTCATTCTTGATTAAAAGTCTTTTATCCTCTCTACTTCTTCTTTAATGGACAACTTCAATGGTGCTATTGTGGCTCTCCATTTTTAGAAATGCTTTATGATTTTCTCATCCCCTTATTATTTTTGAAAATGGTTCCTTATATAGTGAGAGGATATGGTTAACTTAAAACCCTAACCCTAAAATTGTAATGGCCCACAAACCATCATTATGGGCCCAATAATATTAGAACTAATTAATTATGGCCTTTCATTTTATGGACCACTATATTAATGATTAATAAAATTAATCCAACAATCTCCCACTTGGTCCATATGATGACTTGAAGTCTTTATGATACTTTAAGTGCACATATATCATTTAGACATAAGTCCTAAACTTGAAATGAATTAAAATGATCGGATCATGGCAGTTACAAGTTATTTAATCAATAAGTTTCCTTCCATGTATCACAAATCATACAAATTCGTAATAACCATAATTAATAACTTTTATATGAAGTAAATCGTAATCTTCATCTATAATATGACATCTAAATTACCATACATGTATACAAACTAAAAAGATGACAAAATTTAACAAGCAAAAACATAATAACCATAATTGAATTCATGAGTGTCAAAAAAACCATAATACGAGCAAAACTATCATATGTATGCATACATCATACAATCTCAAGCTAACAAGGATTTATCTATAATGCCCAACCTTTCAACATGGCCAATAAACGTTTTAGGCGGCAATCCTTTAGTTAGCGGATCCGCTATCATTAGATATGTACCGATATGCTCAATTGACACTCTATATTTTTGCACTTCTTCTTTTACTAACAAGTACTTAATTTCTATGTGCTTAGCGCCCTTCGAGTACTTGTCATTGTTTGAGAAGAAGACTGCTACGAAATTATCACAGTGAATTCTTAGCAGTTTGGCTATATTGTCGACAATACCTAACACTAAGATAAAATTCTGCAACCATAATCCTTAAACTGTGGCCTCAAAGCATGACACAAATTTAACCTCCATGGTAGAAGTAGCAATCACAGATTGCTTTCCACTCTTTTATGAAACTGCTCCTCCTACTAATAGGAATAGAAACCCAAATGTGGATTTTCTAGAATCCACACATCAGCATAGTCTGAATCTGAATACCCTATCACCTCAAGGTGATATGATCTCCTAAATGTAAGCATGTGATCCTTAGTGCCTTGTACATATCTCAGAACCTTCTTTGCAGCTTTCCAATGGTCCATTCCCGGATAACTTTGATACCAGCCTAACATACCAACTGCAAGGCCGAGTGCAAGTTCGAATATACATCAAATTTCCAACCACTGATGCATAAGGAATACTTTCCATTTCCTTTCATTCCAAATCATTCTTAGGATATTGCATTTGACTAAACTTGTCCCCTTTCTGAATTAGAACAACCCTTGTAGAGAATTTATCCATTTTGAATCCCTCTGATACCTTTGACACATATCCTTTCTGAGACAATCTTAACCATCCTTATGATCTGTTATGGAATATTTCTATCCCAATCACATAGGATGCCTCCCTCATATCTTTCATTTCAAAGTTGTTAAAGAGAAAACCCTTTACATCATGTAACAGCCCTCTGTCATTAATAGCTAAAACAATGTCGTCAACATACAGTACTAATATTATGAACTTGGTCCCATTGATCTTCATGTAGATACACCGATCAACAGTGTTTTCTACAAAACCATACGACGTTATAGTATTATTAAATTTTAGATAACATTGACTGGAAGCTTGTTTCAGACCATATATTGACTTCTTTAGCTTACACATTATGTTTTCCTTTCTTATGGTCACAGACCCATCTGGTTGGTCCATATAAACCTCTTCTTTAAAGTTCCCATTT
The DNA here is from genome assembly GCA_949640765.1 of Croton laevigatus. Taxonomy (NCBI): domain Eukaryota; kingdom Viridiplantae; phylum Streptophyta; class Magnoliopsida; order Malpighiales; family Euphorbiaceae; genus Croton; species Croton laevigatus. The sequence goes on from CATIWJ010369274.1 coordinate 20,993, forward strand.
AAAAATTCAGTTTTTACATTCATTTGATGAAGTTCCAAATCATAAAGAGCCACCAAAGCCAAGACAATTCTTAAAGAGTCCTTCTTAGAAACCGGAGAGAATGTCTCTTTATAGTCAATGCCATCGTTTTGACTATAACCTTTGGCAACAAGTCGGGCTTTATACCTTTTGATATTACCTTTAGAGTCCCTTTTGGCCTTAAAAACCCATTTACAGCCAACCTGCTTGGACTCTTGAGGCAAATCAGTCAAATCCCAAACTTTATTGTCATCCAAAGATTTTAACTTCTCATCCATGGCATTTAACCACATTTTAGAATACTCACAATTTATGGCTTTTTTATATGAGACTGGATTCTTTCCAATGCTTAAGTCATATTTATTTTCAAGCATATACACCACATAATCTTATAATATGGTAGATCTTCTTTGTCTTGAAGACCTATGCAAATCCATTCCATATGGTGCTGCTTGTTCATTCGTGACTTGATCTACACGTTCAATGTCAATTTGATCATTAACAACTTGAACATCATTTGCAGTAAGTTCATTATCAACATGTCCTTCATGTGGGTTCAGTTTATTTACATATAGAGCAATAACTTGAGTAGATACATTTGGTAGATTTTCATTTTTTTCCATTTGCATCTGCTCAATTACGACTTTCCATGGTTTCTCACTCCCATTATCCTCTCCATTTAAAATGAACCTTGCATTTCTAGACTGAGCAATTCTTGTACTATGTTTAGTACAATAGAAAATGTACCCTTTTGACTTTTCAGAATACCTAATGAAATAACCACTAATGGTTCTTGCATCAAGTTTCTTTTCATGAAGATTGTATACCCTTATCTTTGCAGGGCAACCACAAACATGCATATGCTTTAAGCTAGGTTTCCTTTATGTCCATAATTCATAAGGTGTAACAGGTAATGCCTTGCTTAGAACACTATTAAGCAGATAAACTGCTATTTTTAACGCATGCATCCATAAAGAAATAGGTACACTACTATGACTTAACATACTCCTAACCATTTCCATAAGAGTACAGTTTCGCCTTTTAGCTATACTATTTTGTTGTGGTGTACTGGACATTATATAATGTGCACAAATACACTTACTTTCTAGGAACTTAGCAAATGGACCTAGACATTGTCCACTTTCATCATAATTTCCATAATACTCACTACCCCTATCAGACCTCACAACTTTCACCTTTTTATCTAACTACCTTTCCACCTCATTAATGAACACTTTTAGGATATTCACAGCTTGAGACTTTTCATGCAGCAGATACAGGTAACAATAACGTGAGAAATCATCAATGAATGTAATGAAGTACCTTTTACCATTCTAGGATGACATATGAAAAGGACCACAGATATCGATATGTATTAATTTAAGCAAATCATTACTTTTTGTGGCTGGTTTCTTTAATGTGTGTGTAGTTTGCTTGCCTTTAATGCAATCTATACATACATCTGAGTCACTAAAATCCATTGAGGTAGGATATTGCTTTTCACCAACCTCATTACCCTTTCTTTTGGTTATGTGACCAAATCTTTGATGCCACAAGAAAGAAGAACAATCATTAGGTGCACTACGTTTACTTCCTATATCACAACCAATCATAAATAGGGATTCAGCGAAATCATTATCTAAATTAAAATGATAAAATCCATCCATTAAAATACCACAACCATAATAGTATTTAAAACCATACAATTAAAAAGTACTATTTCCTATACTAAATGAAAAACTAAGTTTTTGGCATAGCCAGGTACATAAAGACACTTTTCTAGATCAAGACACCTACCGGTGTCTAAGATCAATCTATATGTCCCAATGCCGTCTATTCGTGCCTTCATTTTGTTACCCATATAAAAGAACTTTTCAAGTCCTTCTATGGTTTGGATTGAATTGAATCCCAGCATTACATGTGATACATGAGTAGTTGTACCAGAATCAATCCACCAAGTGTTATGTGACACTTCAGTAAGGTTTGATTCAAAGCATACAGAAACATAATGCATACCTTTCTTTTTAAACCATGCCCTTTGTTTCGGGCAATCCTTCTTGAAGTGTCCACTCTTTGAGCAGAGGAAGCAATATTTAACCTTTTGGACTTGGCCCTCCATTTTCACAGGTGCTTTGTCCTCTTTCTTGCTCTTCTTCTTAGATGATGCTGATTTACTGCTGCTACCTTCATTGACAACAAGATGAAGTGATTGCTCCTTTACCTTCTTTAATCTCCTTTCCTTTTGAATAAGCATGGACTTAATTTCCTGTATGTTCCATTTCTTTTTAACTTGTTGTAATTCACCTGGAACTGTCCAAACTCAGGTGGAAAAGATTTCATAATGAACTGTACTAGAAAGGAGTCACTCATGTCCATTCTCATGGCTGTTACATAATCATGAATGAAAATAGACCAATCAAATTTTTTGTTCGTCAGCTCACTCATCAAGGTTCTCACAATGGACTTGTCCGTAATGTCCAATATGGAGAACTCCTTGATCTTTTCCATAAATTCCTCAGCACTGTCTGTCTTGGGAATCACTGGCTTAACATTTTCTGCCATCGATATCCTCATCAAGCTCAAGCTTAATCGGTTAGACCTTTCCCAAGTAGTAATCAATTCCTTTTCTTGTTCACCACTTGCCTATGTAATAGTTGGCTTCTCATGGAACAAGGCCAAATATAAATCATTCACCCCAAGGTAAAAAATGACATGTTCACTCCAATCGGCATAATTCAGCCCATTGAACTTGACAATATTATTCCCTGAGGCAAACATATTTGATGAAACTGCAAAAATAATTATTCATGCTCAACCATTAATGCTTTGAGTTCATTACAAAGATTCAAACATATGCATAACTTTAATTATGTATTTTAAGTTCACCTTTGTGTGATCCTTAAATACATACCCATAAAACTATAATGATGCCAGCAGATAATACTTTAACGGATTATCGATCATACTTAAGTTAACATGTATATTATCTTTGGATATATATACATATTTACTAAGTAAGTCAATGAATCCCTTTCATTGTTATTAACCATATGCAAATGATCCACCTTTAGGTGATCTTTTATCATTATGACTAATAAGCTCAATTATTTGTTATATTCTCAATGTCTTTCATAGCATCATTTAATTACAAATAATTAATCCACTACTTTAATTTATGTTAATCCTTAATCCATCTAACCTTTATGGCAAGGCCACTTTGGTGACTAATATACAAACTTAACAAAATCACAAAATTCAATTAGCATAAGAACTTTAATTGGCCCATTGAAAGCTTTAAGGCGATTTTAGAGGTTCAGATGAGTTCATGACATTAAAGAATATGAAAATCAAAAGTTAATGTCCATTCTTCACTATTGATTTTTAAAACTCAACAGTTCACAAGTTACAACATGGCCATATCACACGGTTGTGGCAATTTCTGCCAACTTTAACATGACTGTGTCCTATACAAGCGGTATACAAGTTACAACATGGCTATGTCACACGGCCGTGGCAAATTCTGCCAACTTTAACACAGCCGTGTCCATTTCGAGAGAAAATGCAGAAAATTCTTTACAACTTTTATATATTATGGCTTGATCCAAAGAGCCTCAATACTCAATCAAAATTTAATTTCACAACATAAATCATTCATTCTTGCATCTTTAAGCGGAAGCTATAACTTTATAGATATGCTTTATAAAAAGAAATTATTAACATATATGACTGTAACAAATTCAAATCTCATTAATGTGAATCAAAACTTTATAAAGGGCTCTGATACCACATGTAAGAAACTATTCGGTTGCGATGGCTTTATGCAACAATTTCCAAGACATTAATTTACAAAGTAAATTGATTCAACCCTTTCAACAATTGAATTTCTATGATCAGCCATAACCAAATCTAATCAAGATAAGTTAGATCACTTACCTTGCTCCATAGCTATTAGTTGAGGAAGATGATTGATTATCCGTTCTTGATTAGAAGTCTTTTATCCTCTCTACTTCTTCTTTAATAGACAATTTCAATGGTGTTGTTGTGGCTCTCCATTTTTAGATACCCTTTCTGATTTTTTTATCCCCCTTATTATTTTCAAAAATAGTTCCTTATATAGTGAGAGGATAGGGTCATAACCCTAAAATTGTAATGGCCCACTAACCATCATTATGGGCCCAATAATGACTAATTAATTATGGCCTTTCATTATATGGACCATTTTATTTATGATTAATGGAATTAATCCAACAAGTGAAATTATTTTTGTCCATACAAATCAAATTTCGATGACCATCTAGAAAAGTTAAATAACCAAGAGAGGATTTAACCCCTTTGAGAAGAGAAGAAAAGAAAAGACTTGGCCAAATACGCAACATGAATTATACCAATCAGGTAAAACATTAGAATTTAAAAATTCAGCCACAAGCTTTAGTCTTTTTGCACTCACTACTTAGTATATCTAAGTAATACCATAAATTGGTACAACAGTAAACATATTTACCACATTGATTCTTTAAAAACTAAAAGAAGAAGACAGTTCATGAAAAATACCTCTAGAGGACCCTTGCCAGTGGGTATTTTAACAGTGATGGCCATAGCAAAACCAACCATTCTAGTTCATAACATTACATTTCCTAAAGGCCATTGTAAATTTGTAACTATTCTTTCTTTTGTCTACAAGTGATGGCCAGAGACAAGAAAAGAAAACGTCAAAAAAAAGGAAAAATTACATTTTTATCCTTAGGTTTTAACGTAATTCACGATTTTATCTATGTAATTTTAAAATAGACTTTTTTGTTCCTATATTTTGTTACTGCCAAACGATTTTGTCCTATTTAATATTACATCTTATTTCAATTAGGTTTCTGCCTGCTTTCACCATTGAATGGTTTCCGACCGACTTCTAGACAATCTTCATTGGCTTTCTTCATTGTTTCATCACAGTTTTCAATTTACTTTATAACTAGTCGAAAAATCAAAAAACACTGTAATAGAAACTTCATTTTTTCCACCGATTTGAATGTTGACAACAACTCAAAGGCAAAAGCAACAAGTTCCTGACCACCAAAAGTTGATAGAAGGACGACTTTTATTGAATTTCCAAGCATTTGCGTTGAAATTGGGTTTGAGAAACCCTAGTTCTTCATTTTTCTGAAGAGCGAGAAAGAGTTTCCAACATCTTTTTATCTTGATTTTGATTAACTTCCGGTCATCTGATGTCGAATGTGAAGGTATAGGAAGACTCGTTGTCAACCAATACCTTTTGTTCAATAGGCTGCAGGTGGAGAAGTGCAGTGGGTGGAGTTGCTGGCCGGTTTCTCTGAATATCAATTGCCATTTTGATTTTTTTTCTTTAATTTTTTAAATAAATGGCCACATAAAGATCTCAAAAGTTTTTGTTGCACTTTCTTTTTTAAACCATGTGATGGCCAATATGGATTTTTGCACATTTTCAGCAACCTTATATGAAAGAACCACATGAAAATAATTGGTTCTTAAAAGAAGAAAATAGTGGGCAAACTTATGCTTTGTTTGGATTTTGGAGGGTGTAAAATAAGGAGTTGAAGGTAAAATAAGAGTGTAAAAATAGGGTAGGAGGTAAAATAATTTTATTTTACACCCTTTGTTTGGACAGAAGTAAAATAAATAAAGAAAAGTAAAATAAGTTTATTTTACCTTGTTTGGGGAGATGTAAAATATGTAGGAAGTAATTTATGATTTTATATAATAATAATAATAATTTATTTATTTAAATAACATTGTCATCTTGCAAAAAAATAAAATAAAATACAAATCATCGTTATCACAATTTATCTCCCTTTAAAAAAGTAATTATTATAAATGTAGCGGGGCTATATTATGCTTAAAAAGGATCTCACTTCTGCATCATATCACATTTATGCTAAATTATCCGACCCGAATCTAATATGAATGGGTTAGATTAAAATTAAAAATTTTAATTCAAGCAGTCTAACTCTAAAATTTCGATCTGAAAATGACATGTCTTGTAACACTCATTCTAGGCCTTATAAGAGACTCCGAAGAAGAGCTACATTCTAGTATTGGAGCTGTAATATACTTTTATATGTTAGTTTACTAAGTGGGTTTGTTATTCATACATGGACTTTAATAATTACTTAGCCAAATTTTAACCTTATTTTTACGAAAATTTTGCCAGAGTTCCGCCTAGGAACGGACAGTCTGTGAATAGTAACAGCGACTAAATGAATAGTCCCTGCGACTATACACTAGGATCTTGCAAAGAAAAAGTCCCAAACACTTCGGCAATCTGTCCTTATACACTCACTCCTCATATAAACTAAAAATAAGCACTTCTATAATCTCAGTCAACAACTCAATTCAAGTTGCATAACTCAAAAGTTACTAAATATACAACATCCTAATATTTATCTGGGAGTGCTAATATTATTTATATACATGCAACTACTAATGTTCCATTGCAGAAATAAAAGGACCTTATATGTTGCGTAGGCTGCCGGTAGTCTGATACTGGAATCTACTAATTCTTTAGCTGATAACCTGCGAGTTACAACAAATAACTCGCTGAGCACTAATGCCCAGTGGGTACCTTAACTTATAAAAGTAAATAATAAAATAAACGATAAGTGTATAGAATGTAAAACAATAAAACCAAGTTGCAAAATACTTTTGAAACGGAACAGGTAAAACATGTAATTAAATGAAAAACATTTATTAGTTCAATAACCTGGTTACTGTGCTCTACTAGTCACTTAGCTGAACTCGGGATAAGGCAATACTAATACAACAGGATCCAATATTGGTCACATATTCAATAATCACAGTACCGTAGTATTGGAACCACTGAACAGTTTCCATATCAGATAACAATACAATAACTCGTCGGGTGCCTTGCAGCACTTCGACTATACTCGTCGGGTACCTTGCAGTACTCCGACTATATCCATAAGTGGCGTCAATCCATACAATAATATCCATAACAATGTACTACGGACCGCTTTTACAAATATATATGACACGTCATACCCTTATCACCTAGTTCGACTCAAACCAAGTAAAGCTTTATACTTTTACTGCATATAATTCATACACTAAAACTTGTATAAGATATTTAGTTACCATGTAACAATACTTTAGGCATACTTTAGAAAATTACCAAATGAATAGTAACCAAAATTTACCAAATGAATAGTATTTTGTAAAATGAATAGTATTTTGGTGAATGTGGACAAATTGAAAGAGATAGCTTATGACCCAATCAAGGTTCCCTTAGGTACCCAAATTGTGTCATATACTTCCCTTAAAGTGTCCATAGGTCACTCATACAATATAGATTAAAGATTTAGGAGTTTTGGTATTGAAATACACTTAGTACAAAAATTGACAATTTTAACTTTTATTAGGGGACCATTCAGCCTCCTTCAAATGCACTATGAGGGAAATGCATTTTTTTCTTATAAAAATTACATTTAGATACCTCATCATATATTAGGAAGATAGGAGAAAACCTTGCATCAAAATTCATTGTAGATATTTTATAAAATTCATCAAAGTTTCTTACACAATTTTGACAACTTTGCATGTTTACTCTTAAATGAATCTTTTGATCACACAAGTAATGTTTTAACAACTTATAACACATTTTCACAACATGTAAACATAAAATCATGGCATGTAAAAGACTAGGCCATTCGGCCATACAAGAAAATTAAAGGAAAATTGGAAAATTGTATAAGTTAAGGTACCAAACCTTGTTTTTGGACTTCCTTTAGCTTTTTAATGTCCTTCTTCTACTTTTTCTTCTTGATTTCCTATAAGAATCACATGTTTATTTAGTACCCAAGAACCCTAGGTTATGAGAACATAAGCCTATATGGCAATTTCTTGCAATTTTTATTGAAATTCCTAGTTATATAAGCTTAAAACACCATTTCCCATCATTTTTCAACTTCATCTTCAACCTCTTATATGAACCCTAACTTTTCCCCCATTCCACCATTCTAGGGTTCATGTGAGGGATGGAAAAACTCATGATTTGATCACTTATACATAGCTAATCTTGCTTAGGAATGAAAAACTAGGCTAAAGAACTAAAAATTCAAGTATAGAAATGGAGAAATACCTTGGAATTTGCTTTCTTCTTTCTCTTCTTCTCTTGGCCGAAACTTTCATGGAAAATGAGAGAGTTTTTGGTTCATTTTATGTCATAAAATACCTTTAAATATGTTGGAAATTCAATTGAATTTGTATTTATTTATTTCTTGAATTTTTGGTTGGTTAGTAATGTTGAATCATCATTTTGATTGGCCTACAATCAACCAACACATTATGAACTATTTTCTATGAATAAAATGGTGCCTAAACTTGTGCAAAATGTCCATTAGCCTCCTCCTTGAAAAAATGACAAAAATACCCTTTAAGAAAAACCCGATATATATTTCAAACCGTGCGTTTTCTGAAAATTCTGTAACGCTTCGTTGCGACCAATAAACTCCCGAGATTTCATGTTTGACATCAATTTTAGGCAGAATCAAGACCCTACACAACTTTTTACAAAATTACGCTTAGGTCCCTACTACCTCCTTTGGAGCCCGTTGAACTCCTTTGACCTATCTTTATCTCCGGACGCGCTGGTTGCCTTTCCAAAATCTTTATTTATCATACATCTTCCATTATTTACATTATTTACAGTCGCTTTATGGGATTTTCCAGACTGACGCCCGACCTCGTTGTCCCGTTGGGCCCCAAGTCGTGCGTGTACTTAGCACTTGCGTAGAATTCCTGAAAACGGACGTTACATGTCTTTTTTTAAAATAAACCTAATCTCTTTTTAAATGTATGTGTATATTTAATAAATATTATTAACTAAACTTTTTTTTTTATTGCAATGTATAATTTACCTTAAATTGACTGATTGATATATGTTTGTATAAAATAAAACTTATTTCCTACTTCTAACAGAAAATAGGTACTTTGACACCAAAAAAAAAAATTATTGTGCAAACTTAATGCTATGTCGTTTTGAATGCATATATATAACAAAAAGACCTAAACCTAATTTCACAATCCTCTTTTTCTTTAGCCGCTCAACACTTCTCCACTCCTATCTCTACTCTCTTTCCCATCTTTTTCACATCATCTCTGGTTCTCGTCTTCTTCATCTTCCACATCTCCTTCTTCCACCTCTTATTGTTCAAACTAAAACATCAACAGGAGAGCGCATGAAAGAGACGTCTAAACCTTTTTAGTCTTGACCTTTATCTTCTTCTCTACTACGCCTCTTCGAACGAACCAGAGGCACAACGTTGAAGAAGCACCTCAACCACCGACGGAGAGCCTGAAGATCTGACAATATCAGTTTGGTTTGCAATCCACTAGATATTTCATTTGTCAATTTTAATTTTTTGTTTGGATTTTTATCATGTTCGATGATCTAACAAGATCGGTTTTGATTCAAATGTAATTGTAATAATATATTTATAATTTGTTCAAAAAAAATTGTGCAGTGGGTTTGTTGTAATTGAAATTGTATATTTGTGATTTAAATGCTTGGGTTTGCTATTTTGGAGAAAATTGGGTTATGGCAGAAGGTATAAGGCTTCTGACGAGGAGAGGTGATTAGGGATAGAGTTTAATTTTTTTTACTACCCCGTTCTTAAAAAACTAAGACTTTTATTATTCACTCTCTTTTTTCCTATAATTTTCTTTTCATTTTACCCCAAAAAGTAATCAACTCATATCCACTCATTATAAAAGTGGACCTCATACGCACTAAAAACAAATTACATCCACTACAAGACAGAGCAAAATCGTCCAAATTCTACCAAAAGCACTAAAAGTCTAACTTATTTAAGAACAACAAAAAATCCTAAAGTCTCAATTTTTAAAGAACACAGGTAGTATTTTTTTTTTTCTTGTACAGTAACTTTACACCCATTTCACTCTTAAAAATAGGTTGAAAAATAAAGGGTGTGATGTAATCTCATTTTTCGATGCAAAATACCTTGTTTGTTTAGGTGAAAAATAAAAGGAGAGAGATAAAATAAATTTATTTTATACTAAAAAATTTTCCTCTCAATTTGGAAGGAAAATGAATATAACTAAAATCTCCTCTTATTTTTTTTCAATCCAAATAAATGATGTAAAATAAAATTATTTTACCTCCCACCTTTATTTTACCTTCCACTTTTATTTTACACCCTCTAAAATTTAAAGCATTATTTTCACTCCATTTTGGAGTGAAAGCCAAACGGTGTAAACTAATATTTATTTTAAATTTCACTCATTATTTTACTTGTAAACAAACAAGGAAAAATTGCTTTAAAATTGATGATTACAACTTTTATTTTACTTCAAACCCACTTTTTCACCCTTAGTTTTTTTTTAACAAGATAGCACGAAAGTAAAAACTACAAACATATAACACAAATATTTGATATAATCCAAAAATGCCCCTCAAAAAACAAATGCATGCTTCGTCCAAAACGCAAATTCCAGTCCTTTTTCCACGCACAACGCCGACCAACACATCCCTACCTTCACCGGAGACCCATCGTCATCGCCGAACGTGGAACTCGCTGATGCAATCGAACGCAAATCATCAGTCGAACGAGCAAGCTACGTCGGAGTTACTTCTATCGCGCAAAAATTAGACTGCTCCACCAAATCACGCCTCTTCGTCATTTACATTCTCCAACTGGCTTCGGCCAGTACCTCCTTTCACCGGCGTTATTTCTTGCGATTCAGATCAAGATTGGCCAAGGTTAAGGCCAATCGGATATTTGTTTCCTTCCTTGCGTTGTCATTTCCCTGCTTTTCTATTTTGTTCTTTGTTTCTGATGAGGAAGAAGAATGAAAGAAGGTTAGACGGTGGCTTTGTGAGGAAGAAGAAGAAGATTAAATACAAAACTTTCCATTCAATCCTCATTTTTTAAAATTTCAAATAGACTACTAAAATTTTTATACTTTAACAAACAGGTCCTGAAATCATGAGAAAATATAAAAAAATAAATTTATATATCTACATTTGTTAAAAAAATAAATTTATATACCATTGATTAGAAGAAAATAAAAGGAAATAAATTTATATACGGGTAGCTAGTAGTCGACAGTGGAAAGAAAGTAAAAGAAAATAAATTTATTTTTCGGCAACCGGTTATGGCGGCGGCCGGAAGGAAATAAATTTATTTTTCAGCGGTACAAGCAATGGTGCTTAGCTATGAGGCATTTGAGAAAATAAATTTATTTACTAGTAATAGGTATAAAAAATAAAAAAAATAATATTTTATATGATGGCATATTTGTGAAAGAGCAAAAAGTGCTATTTATCTAATTAAAATATAAAACTGCTATTTAATTCAACAAAACTTAAAAAAAGTTCCATCTACTATAATTTCCCAAAAATAATTACCTGAGTTATGAAACATCCTAAAGTACATTTATTTTTATTTAGGCGTTCTTTTGAAAAGATTTTTTTTCATTAGTGGCCCATCTTTTTTATTTTTTTTTAACATTGAATTAGTGACCCATAATATATAATTTTAACCAGGCACTCCAATACAGAATGGATTTTAGCCATGGCTTTGCTTAGTTCCGTTCTATATAATCGGATCCTTTATTCACGGCCAACATCTGCACCGTTTCGGAAGCTTCAATGGTTGCACGAGGTCAGTAAATTTTTAACCCTAAATCATTTAATCGTGGTTTTAATATCTCCGTTCATAATTGCAAACTGATCACTGCGCAGGAGGTTTTGGATCAAGTCAAAGCTCAAGTTACTCAAGTAGTTCTTCCGGTAAGTCACTTTTTGATTTAAATATGCAGATAGTTGATCAACAGCATTGATAAATATGATTTAGGTTACTAGATTCAGTTTAAAAAAAAAAGGATTTAGGTTACTAGATATGTTTTTTTCTTCTTGTGGTATTACTTGCTTCTTCATGATAGGGAGGAATAAGAATGATAGGGATCTTGGTTTGCAATTTGAATACTTTTATAATTTGTGGTTTTTTCTTAATGGAATTTTCTTTGGCCAGAATTTGGGATAATGTTGAAAGAATATTACTTTTCTCTATTTGTTATACGATTTGTCAATAATGAAAAACTTTTACCTCTAGTCAAAATGCCAAAGCTTTCACGCACATTTGGTTCGGTTCGAGTTAGATGAATTTGCTACAATTGTTTATTATAATTTATTGGTGTTTTTCAAACTTTGTGTCCTAGAACTATTTTTATTTATCAAACAAGTATGGTTCTATTTTCAGCTTAATTCTACTTTGGTACTGATGATTCTCATTGATTATCTTTCTAATATTTGATGACATGAGCTACTGTCATCTTTGAAGGGAGTAAGACTGTCAATGAGTTGTATGCTGGTGGTGCTGCAAGTAGCTTTTGGTCATGTTCATCACAGGGTGGTGCAGTAGGAGTAGATATGCTTACGAATAATGAAAATCACGATTGGCTGTGCTTTGTGAAGTTTATGATACGGTATGCTGCAACTTCTCTTGGATTGCCATAGAATGTTTAATTTCCTAATCCCTATTTGTTTCAAAGTACGGCTTTTATAACTGAACATTATATGGTGGTGGTTTGCTGAGATTGTATTTTTTTCCTCTCTTTCCTTGGGTTCTAATGCATCATCAATATATTTTCTTTATTGTATTTAGTGTGTGAACGGAGAGAAATCCAGAAAGAAGTGTGACATTGATGCCAGACATTTGATAAGGAATTGCGAAGGGAGTAAGTTTGAACTAGAGGCTGCCATTGCTGGAAATACCCATCTATTGTCTTATTCAAAAGATCAACTTGATGAGATGCCTGGGGGCTAAATACTGTCAAAGGTATCGGGAACTTCATGATGAGGTATGACTATAGCTTGAGGATTATTATCTATAGTTTGACACGTTATATGGTGGTTTTGGCTGTTCTGCAGAGATTGCTCTCTCTCGTTCTTTGGGTTCTTATTGATAGTCAATATCTCTTTGATATTTATCTATTATTGATTGCAGTGTATGATGGAAGAGAAATCCAGAAAGAAGTGTGACTATATTGCCAAACCTGCTTTGAGGGAGTGCCATTTTAAGCTTTGATTAGTAAGTATTTTGTGGTAAATGGGGATGTAAGTTCTATAGAAAGAGTTGATTTATAGTTGGGTAGGTTACTTTGCTTAAATTATTAAAATTCAAAATACGTTTTTGAGATTTCAGAAGGGGAAGCTTGCAGCTAGTTGTTAATTTACTCCCTGTGGGCATATGATATTTTAACTAACTTAGTAGACTGTTATTTTTATGAAATGATTTATATTGTAATTATGAGTATAAATATATTTATGTTATTTATAGAAACTAACATATTTTTTTTTGGGAATTTGTATATTCTGTTACATATCCATTAATTATTTAATTTTAATTTATGATGATTTTTTAAAAAGTTTAATTCGATAGAGACTCTTAATTTAATATCACTATTGCCAAGCAAATGCTCCCTCCCCCCAAATTGGACGTTCAATTTACATGGAGAAATCGTTGTTTTAAATTTAAGTGTGGATGGACAACAATGTTTGTAATGATGCATCTGAAATGTACAAGCAACTATGGTCCCCCAAACTACTCTTCAAATTCTAGGTCATATTACTTACTGTACAGAAACAAAATCAGAATGATATAAAACCAATATGCTAAATAATGGAGTTGTGAATCTGCAGTTTGAGAAACAGAAACCTCTTGATATCCGACAACCATAAAATGCGAAGCTAGATCTTCCAATCACCAACAGACCAGAAGAAACATGAAAATTGCATTATTCAAAATTGCACTCTAATATATTAATTCAGAGGCTCTACTAGATTGCTAGGCGCTGGTCTGCTTGCTAGAGTTGAAGATAAAGCAAGAGGTTCAACCTCTTCTTCCTCCTCATTTGAAGGACAACATTAACAACCCAATACTGAACAACAACTCCAGGTTCAGGCTCCTTGTTACTGTTTATTGTCCCAAGTTCAATTTTTGAGACTACCCATTTGCTTGTTTGCTAGTTAGTTAACTGAGTATTGGATTTTAACTTATTATATCAGAACTTAGGTTCATATAAAAGAAGTGATTGGATATTGAATGTTATTGGCTAAAGGTTTTGTTATTTGGCATTTGCCTTTTGAAGTACGATTTCAATTTACTTAAAAGCAGTCTTACATCTGCAAAAATTTCTGCCCACAGTTAGGTTTGGCTGTATTCGTCTGTTATATTTTTCACAAGCATTCCATAGATCAATATTATATTTTCGCAGCATTAATGATTTAACTTGAAAATAACATGATTCATGTGTACGTAGATAGTGAGTTTTCAAAAGTACACTAAACTATTTTGTGCTGAGTTAATTGAGATAAGAAAACATATAATTTGTAGCCATCAATATCTCCAAATTTCCAAGCTAATTTGTCTTGCCAATTGCAATTGCTACTGCTACTGTGAAAAGCAACTCTCCACTAGGAGTGAAGTATCATTTACATAATAAGTATTTTGGGGAAATTAAAATAAAAAGAGAAGGCATGAGCATCAAAAGTTTGACACATCTTTGTTTAATGTCATAAAACTAGACTTTCAACACCGCATAAGAAGAGACTCC
>CATIWJ010369416.1:0-10414 GCA_949640765.1 Croton laevigatus
CGAGATACACAGAAACACGTTAACGTGATTTAAAACACGCGTGTTTTAAATCACGTTAACGTGTTTCTGTGTATCTCGAAATCGAGAGGTGAGAGATGTAGCCTTGCTCTAAAAATAAACGGTTGAAACACGCGTATGGTAGATGAAGTAATTGAAAATGCACTATGGAAAATATTAGGAATTTTCAATTTTTTGTTGTTTTTGCTTAGTTTTTCAAACATTCGTTTCTCGCAAATAGACTTAAGGATCCGGCTATATCTCTCAAAGCGAGAGCATCCCTATATATATGTGTGTGGTTTATTTCAAAACCACATGTTGGATTGTTTCCATGGAGTTCCTAGATCAAAAGCAGTATTAGGATTAGAATGAGGCCTAGTTGTTCATTTTACTTTATACAAAAAAGGTAGGATGTGAAAGTGTCGAATTCAATTTATGTCAAACACGCTGTTAGCACCAGCCCATTAATGGTTTCCTGTATACTACTTCCGTATTTTTTTATTCTTTACATTTCAAACAGCATAATTATATTTAAGTTTGGTATTGATAGTTTGATGAGTTTGGTTAGATAGATTAAAGTATGTTTAGGTTAGTTATAAAACATGATTACTATAGTTAAGTTATATATAAATAATATTTTAATCTATCTAACCCAACTCATCAAACTGTCAACATTAAACTTGAATCTAATCACACTGTTTGAAATGTAAAAAATAAAAAAATACGGAGATAATATAAAACAAAACAATGTGTCGCATTTGTGGATTTTAATTCTATATTATAAATTAAATAAGAATGTAAATTTCAACCATTCAATTTGCCCTCGTATGTAATTTTATATCACAACGTCAAAATCCATAAACTACAACACATTACTTTTAATTTAGAAACTCACCAATATCATATTTATATCATTTCAATATCATATTTGTTATGAGAATCTCCTTTTTTTATTTTAAAGAAAAATTAGTAGTTATTAAAATAGATTAAAAATTAGCCTCTGAAATTTTCATGTCTTGTGCTCTCTTTTCTAGAGAGTTTATTAGTTTTCTTCTATAGATCATATCTCTATATGTTCAATTTTTATTATTCTTTATTTATTGGAAAATACAATTTATTTATTTTTTTTATGAGGGTATTGGAGTTTAATTTTGTAGTTCATTTGGTGGTAAATAGTTCAATATCCAATAAAAATAAAAGTACAATTTAATATCTTAGTTTCAAAAAGAAAGGAGTAAAAACAGGAGTGGTTACATGTAACTCATGTTAAAGTTTTTTATTGTTAGGGTTGAAAATTCTTCTATTAATCACAAATAGAATTACAGGAGGAGCCAAGCTCACTCAACAACAAAAAACAACCCTCTCTCAAGAATTTATGTTTTTCTCTCTACATAAACTCACCCACACACTCTACACTCTCTGCTGCCCTCTCTGCTGCATCTACATTTTGCAGCTCACACACTATCTACAATTTACAGCAGAAGTTATATTACAAATAGAGCATCATTATCCTACAATAATGGAAGACAAGATTACAACAATGGGAGACTAAATGATGACATGTTGGTCTACTTGGAAGACACCATGATGGATGCCACATTGTAGGCCATCCATCCTTTGACTTGAATAATCTGGTTCATCAACAGGTTTTTGGGGTACATTTGGTCCTTTGGCTATCAATAGAAGATGGAGGCACTCATATTTCAATTTCCTGGATAACCTGTGGGATAAAATTTTGATAAGGTGGCATCTTATGTGAATCTCTATTATGGCCATGTGCATTTGTATGGTTTCCCTCAGCTTTTTTTGTTGAGTTTTGCATTTTAATATTAGTCAGTAAAGTCTCTTTTTTTTTTTTCAAAAATAATTATTGTAACGCATCTTTTCATTATATAATCAATAGTATGATTTATCAAAAATTCCCCTCAATTCAGTTCATTCACACTCCAGGAATCGCAACCATCTTTTTGCCGACTCTCTTGTTAAGTTAGGTGTTCACAGAACTAATCCTTTGATTGCTTCTTCTGCTTTATGTTCCATTTCAGTAACTGAAAAATTGCAAGAACAAGTTCAGTTCTTCTATATTTGCCAACATTTGCAAACTTCAATTCTTTTATGCGGACTACGGCAATATTGGTTTGGAATTTAACATGAAAGAATCAATTTCTTGAATTCTTAATTTGGTTATTTTGTCATATAAAGGTTTGGTTTCAGATTGCACAAAAAGAAGTTCAGTCAACGCACTTGCTAGTGAGGGTTTAGAAGAGATTTTGCAGATAGGAATTTGGAATTTGCGTGTTTGGTAAATGTTTGTTGATGTACTAGTATGGGAATTGGGTTATCTGTATCCAGCTTGTCAGTCATTCTTGTCGTTTGCTTTGGTGCTGTCGTTTGCTTGTAAATGAAGATGAACTCCAAAATATTGGAACAAATAATTGGTAAAAAAAAATAATTCAAAACTATTAGAGCTAAGGGAGTAGCATAGTGATTAAAACGTAAAAATCTGTTTTATGACTTTGAGATTTCAGATTCGACTCTCATAATTCCATTCTCCATTATAACAATGTGAAAAAATTTGCGAAATATTTGAGGTTTTTTTAGAGTCAAAGGAGAGTTAATAAAAACTTTTAGAATAATAAATGAACCAAGTTTTGAATTTTTTTTAATAAACAAAATTAAGTTTGAATTTAGATGAAAAATTAATCAATTTGACATATTGGTCATGGGTCGATTATTAAATTTCTAGCATGAACTCTGAATTAAATTTTGTATATTTAAACTTATCAAACCAACTCTAAGTTATTTTAAAATAAAAGAGTTGAGATTGATTCAGCTTCCCAAACTAATTTGCATGACTGTTAATAAGATTTTCTATGTTCAAATTGATTGAAAACCCATGGCATCTCTCCCTAGATTAGTAAAATTGGTCCTCACGGGAATATTGTATTATCAAATGGGTGATTTTTTGGAGACCCTGTTCTAATCATGAAAATAAAACCATTATATTTTTAATATTTGAAAATAAAAAAATTAATATAATATATGAAAAAAATAATTGTATTTTTACAAAATAAACTGCATAAAGTTTAAACTATTTTTTATAAACAAAAGTTTATTAAAAAATAACTAAAGTTCTATTAAAAAAAAAAACCCGTTAAAGACAGTCCTATTACAATCTAAAAAACAAGAGCAGCTTAGGAAGAATAAAAAGCAGCGGAGCTTATAAAAAATAATGAGTTTTTAAAATTTGGAGGCCCTAAAAGTTCTGTGTAAATATTCTGTTTGTACAGCTTCATCAATGAACCTAATAGATGCCGATACAAGCTGGTCGATTTACCAGCACGACTAAGAGAAAAAAAAAATAAAATAAATATATATAAAAAAAATTGTCTATCCCGGCGTGCTTTCTAACATTGCCGTTATTAAATATAAAAATAGATGACAAAAATTTAAAAGAAATGAAATATAAATTTATTAAATCAATATGTCTACAAGAACAAAAGAATCGAAATACATTATACATAATAAGAAAAAATGAGAAATTTCAACAGCCAAAAAAATTAACTGTGAAACTAATAAAATCCATCAAATCCTCAATTAAAAGCAAGCATCAAGAACGCAGTAGCAACATAATCCAGCAAAACTGAAATGTCAAACATGAAAATAAAACAATCAATTAATTAATTAAATGTTAATTATAGTTATTATTTCATTAATTAATTTTGAAGGAGAAAGGGAGACTTACAATCCTCTGCAACATCCACCTCTATAAGAGGTTTTTGTTGGGGGAAATGGAGGCTGTTGAGGATGATGAACACCATCTTTCAAAGGGTAACCGACTGGAGGAGGAGGAGCAACATAAGGACCTTTAACGGCGGCCAGTGGTGGTTGATGTGGAGGAGGATACACCTCAGTTGGTGGTCGTGGATATGAAGTTGGTGGTGGAGGATATGCCTCTGGAGCTTGATGATTGTAATTTTGGTTCTTCATTTCGAAAATAATTAGACAAAAATATCTGGGAAAAAAGGTATAAAATGGAGAAAATGGTCTAAGTTTTATGTTTAGCTTGGGATTGGAGATAGATATTTATACATTTGTGCTAAAAGACTTAGAACATAAGGTTTCAAAAATGGCGGCTGCTTTCATATGTAATAAGAAATGAAACGTACGCGTTTTGTTAGATTATTACGTACCATGTGCTGCGATCTTGGAAACTAGATAGAAGTTACCTCGAACTTTTGATTCTTCTAGATGATTTATGATCTAACTAAGGAATACAAATACAAATCAATTTAAGAATTTTTGGAAATTTTCTTTGTTTCCCACTTCAAATTTCAAATTAGAACTATAACATTAAGGAATTCTTGAATTGACACTTCCAAGGTATCAGGCCTGTTTAGTTTAATTGTTCATACAGGCGGATAACTAATAGCGGTTGCTGATAACTGATAGCTATGGCGGATAATTGATAGCTGATTCGGATTAGTATTTGGTAAAAATTCAATATCAGTTGAGGTTACAATATGAAATTACTAATAAATGTATATTTATAATTATATATTAAATATTGATTTTAATTTAGCATTATTTTAATAAGATTCATATAATCCTAATATGAATCAGCCATCAGCTATAATGAAAAAACCTGGATATGAGCTTATTGAAACAATAGATATTTGAGGTTTCTAACTGTTATCAGCGACTGATTTTAGAAGTTACCAAACACCTAATCCAATAGCTATCAGCTGCATAAAACAATTAAATCAAACGCTCTCTTAGTCATGGGATAGTTAAGTAAAAAACAATTTTATTTTAAATAGATTCTAAATAACAGCTAATGTGAAATTTGGTTTAAAAAAAATATAATATCAAAATTATTCTTTAAGTTTGTTCTGCAAAATTTGTTATTTGAGTAATGTGTAGTTGTTTGAATGGCTGTTAGCTATTTGTATTAACTGTTTATAAAATATTAAGATCTAAAAATACAAATAGATTAGTCTTTGATAAAACGCTACTTAAACAGTCAAAAGTTAATGTACCGAAGGCTTAGAAAATAGCTTTTTGTTGCTGATCTGAATCAATTCACAATCACAGCTACCCAACCACCTTATCACATGTATTATACACACGTAATTTCAAAACTGAAAATATTAAAAAATTCAATACTTTCAAAAATAAGAAGCGGAAAGAGGAGACCGCTAAAGATGGAAAAGAAAAACAAAAAAAAGTAGACAAATAGAGTAGGATTAAGGTTAAACTTTATAAATAAGTGTAAAGAAGTGATACAAATAAAATATGAAATTTAATTAATTTTCAATTTTCATGGTTGAAATCACAATAAATTACATTCAGTGAAAAATGTTATTCATTAGATTGGTAAACAAAATTTTATTTATCAATTTTTTTTCCCAAAAATCTGTTATTTATTATAATTTGATCGTGTGTTACATAATTAGGAGTGAATATACATAAAATTCGAAAAAAAAAAATTTACCCGAACTTGCTCAAATAAGGAAAGCAAAAAAAAAAAAAAAAGAAATTTTATTTGGACGAATTTAACAAATGATTGTGTTCTTATGGATTATTCAACTTAACAAATAATCAAATCATTTCCAGATTTCATAAATTCTGGCTCTTTCACCTTAATTTCACAAATTTAATGAATTAATGAAAAAGAAAAATTACAATATTCCATAACAAAAATTTCATATCCCACCAATTCATGAAAACGGTAAAATTCGTCCAAAATTAATATTTAAACAAAATTATCTAGATTTTTTTTTGATAAATTTTTTTGCTCATATTAAATTTCATGAATTATATGATAAATGAATATTATAAATTAAAAACATTGTGAAATTAAAAATCTAATTCAGTGTTATAGGTATAAAGGTGTTGCAATAATTTTTTTGGGTATACACAAGATCACCCATAAAAAATAAAATAATAATAAAAAAAACCAAAAATAAGCAACTAATGGCCAGGTTATATTGTGGGATACACATTAAGGGGTAGCCCTCTTTATACACTAAATAGGTGATGCCAATGTTATTGGCAGGAATCAAATTTTAGACCTTTACATCTTACAATATTCAGAATAAGTATGATGACCATGGCCCAACAAGTCACCCTAATTGCCGGTGTTGCTATAATTTTCATCCCATGCGTGGTTGAAAAATAAAAATTGGTAACTGAAGAGTTGTACAATCCAAATATTTTCTTTTTTCTTTTTCTTAGTATAAAGTAAGTCATTAAGGAATTGGATTTTCTATGCATTAAATATGTGCTGACAGTTTGATTCGCGTAATATAATCCAAATTTAGTAACAAATGTAATTATAATATGACAAAGTTAACCTCCAATACTCTAAAGCACAAACTAAACTAGTAAGTCAAATATTAAACACATGATCTGTTCATGAAATAAAATACATGTAAGCCGATAACAAAAAAAATAATAATAATAAAACACATGCAATAAAATTTGAGGAAAATTATTATTTTGTTCATGTATTTATAAACATTAAATTATTTTATTTTCCTATTTTGAAAAATAGTCAATTCTTTTTGTGTCTATTCCGTTATATGTTGTATCCCTCCGTTAGTTTTTCTTTTGTTTTTCCATTAACAGTAATATGAAGAACAAAGAAAGTATATTTTCCACGATATAGAGACATAGTAAATACTACCTCCGTTCCAATAAAAATGAGACTTTTACTATTCACCCTCTTTTTTTCCTATAATTTTCTTCCCATTCTATCCCAAAAAGTAATCAACTCACATCCACTCATTATAAAAGTGGACCCCACGCGCACTAAAAACAAATTACATCCACTACAAGACAAAGGGTAAAATCGTCCAAATTCTACCCAAAAAATCAAAAGTCTCATTTATTTTGGAACACCAAAAAGCCCTAAAATCTCTTTTTTTTTTTGTACGGAGGTAGTATAATTTTTTAAAAAATACAAAACAAAATAATATTTTTTTCTAAAATAAATTATGAACAATAATTGCAGAGAGATAATAAAGAAAGAAATACATCTTCACCATCTTTAATAAGAAACAAAAGCTGCTACACAGAGAAAGCAACCATCTAAGCAGCTCCGAAAACTGTATGCACCAAAAAAGCAGGAAGAAAATTAGCAATGCAATGCCCAAATTTATCAGAATAAATAAAACTATGCAATAATTAATGCTGTATTTAATACAGTTATTTATTATTTTTTTTAAAAATAATTGAAATTAAAGCCAAGTGTATTAATTCTATTTGTTGGTTACGACACGTCAGCAGATGACGTACCATCACTGTTCCACTATAATTACTCTAAAAATTCAAAGTTGAATAAAACCGACCGGACATGGTTTAACTAAGGTTAGAGTCAAAACAGTAGTATATACCTAATAAGTGTTAACTAATTTAAGAGAAAAAAAAAAGGATAATTCAAGTAGTTAGTTGTTCGTCCCTACCTGATTGCTCAGAATTCGAATGTCCCATCCTCTTCCTTCCCCCTTTCCCAATAACTATGGTCTTCCTTCCCCCTTTCCCAATAACTATGGTAAAAAAAAAATTAGCATTGCCGTGGCCAAATTTATCAGTTAGTTGTTTGTCCCTACCTGATTACCCAGAGTTCGAATATCATCTCCTCTCCCTTCCCTTCCCTTTCCCCAATAACTATGGTAAAAAAAAATTAGAATTGCCATGACCAAATTTATCAAACAAATATGCTTGATCAAAATTACATTGTTAAACGTAAACTTCTAAGCGGATTTAGCATATTGAATTTTCAAACAGATCATAAATTAAACAGAGAATCGCATTTTTTAAAAGAAACAAACATTTTGTAATTTAAAATCTAAAATCGATCGGACATAGTTTAACTAGGGTTAGAGTAGAAAAATAAATAACTACAAAATAATTTTTGAACTAATTTAAGAGGAAATGAGAAGAAAATACTGTATTAAAAAAGAAAAGAAAATCCAAAGGGGATTGAAATTCTTACCAACCTTCCCAACAGCTGCTACTGCCACTGCTAGTGGTAGGCTTTGTATTTTGTGCAAGATGGGATGGTTTTTGTGTCTTTTCAGCACCATTTTCTGTAGAGAAATTTACTGGAGAGGGAGCAACATGAGGAGAAGCTTGATCATGGGATTGGTTATCCATTGTTTTCTAAACTTGTATGACCAATCTTAAAAGAAAATTGAGAGCAGAAAATTAGAAGAATAATGCAGTTCTTGAGACTAGTATAGTGCTTAAGAAGAAGAAGAAGACGAAGAAGAAGATTGAGTATGGCAAAAAAAGTCAAGGTATTTAAAGTTAAATACAACTTGTCAAACTTGTCAAGCTCCAAAAACTCATTAAATAGATGGGGCAGTGATGGTTGGCTCGCCCAACATTTACAGTATAATTCTTGAATGTTTGTTTTTTCATTCATTACCGATCAAACAGTCTGTATCTTATCAATTTTAATCTACAACTATAATATTGGCCAATTTTGACCAATTTTGGCCTGATCACCTATCATTATCCTATGTTGGCAAATTGGATTTACGTGGATGAGGAAAATCCTCCAATCTCTTTCTATTAATGCAGACTCATTAGAGCGTTTGTGTACAATTTTGCAATTACTTGCCTTTTTTTTTTTTCCCTCTTATACTTCTCAGAATTTGTGAAAAATAAAATAAAATGCAAAAAAAAAAAAATCGAGACTTTCACAATTTATAGAATTTAATCTTGTGTTATTTAACACTGCGCTGCACGGTAATCAAATTCTCCAAGCTGCTTTTTTTATTACAAAAAGAGCTATAAAATTACATACTAATAAAAAATAACGTTATTTTCAAAACAGATATTGCTAATATCAGAATAAATAATTGTTAAAGACAAAATTGTCTTCTCTTTGTTAGCTAGCTATACAACTTACAATGAGAGCAATTTTATCAAAAATCAGATATGTACTCTGGTTGGAAATAACATTAACCTTAATAAATTAACAGAGCATAGTTTCTCGGTCACCCTTCGAATATTTGCGAAAGACTCCATATGTTCTTGAGAATATCTGAAAATTTACTATCTAATGCATGTAGAACACGTTGGAAAGTAGGGTTCGGAACTTTCTTTAGATGTTTAGTTGCACCATAGACAGGTTCAGGCACAAGTTCAAACAAATTAGATGTGCCAAAGATCTTCGAGTCGTTTTCATGCAAAGAAAATAGAAAAGAAAAGGCTTGGGCTATATAGTATTTACTGGGTTTGTCAAGTTGGGCTTTAAATTGGTCCAATTGAAAAAAAAAAAGCCTTTTTGAAAGGGATTTTTCATTAAAAAAACATATCCAAATATTTTTAGTATGCATGTTTTTTTTTTTTCAAAGTTTTTAGGATGCATGTTATCGTTACGTAAATTTATAAAAATAATACCACCTCCGTTTCTAATTTATTGAGACTTTAGAAAATTTTACTGTTCCAAAATAAGTGAGTTTTTTATACTTTTTATTGAATTAAAATAATTATAATATTTGTCATGTAATGAATGTAATTTATCGTTAGTGCATGAGAGATCCACTTTTTATATTGAATGGATGTAGGTTTTTACTTTTCAGTTTAGAATTGAATGAAAAGAAAATTATAGAAAAAAAAAAATTAAAGATGAATAGTAAAAGTCCCAATAAAAAAGGAATAGAGGCAGTTTATTTTAAGTAAATAAAGATGAAAAAATAATTACATAAAAAGCCATTTTATAAATTAAGAAAAGTCACTTCCATTGTACTTAACACAGTTTACCACAAGTTGATAATGGTTTATAATGAGTAAATTTTAATGAAAGTATCCAATTTTTAAAGATGCGTACAGTTAAATGAGCAATCTTCAATTCATTGCAAAAAAAAAAATTTTTAAATTTAATTCTAGTTACAATATAGAATCAGAGACCAAATCAGATATTTAGCAGTGCCGGAAATGTTACACGATATGTGATGTGTCATTTTTCTTCAATCATTGGCATGTTATCATCTATATCAACCCCACAGTGGCGTAGCCAGGAATTTAGCGGATGGGGGCTCAAATTTCGGCTACGTCACTATCTCCGGTAATTCAATTAAAAATAAAAATAAATAAAAAATATGACACGAAAATGTAAAATTCATAAATAGTATTAAAAATTGTAATTATTTTATCAAAACGTTTATAAGTAATTCTTCCATCTAAAGCAACTCAAATTCAGGAAAATGTGCAATTCTCTTAGAAAATAAAAATCAAGAAAAGAATAAGATTAATCATATAAGATTAGTCGACAACAATGTAATATTTTGAGCCTCATGGTTGAATTCAGATTTAATAAAATGTTTGATTTTGGAGTTTGTTTAATGTAGGAAACTCGGAATAATGCATAGTAATCAAGGATTTTAGTTTACTTATCGTATTA
>CATIWJ010369473.1:0-13427 GCA_949640765.1 Croton laevigatus
TTCTTGGTCTTCTTTCTGGATTTGCAAACTTATATTTATTTCATTTTTATACATAAGTTTACTACTGACTTTCAATCCAAAATGTATGCTTCATTAACCTATCTATAATTAAAAAAGTTTTAGTAAATTGAATTTTAATTATTATATCACAAAAAGAGTAATATATATGCATTTAATTTAATTTTGAGAGTGCTCCAAGTTTAATTAGCAAATTCACTTTTAATTTTATCCTTCAATTTGTTGGAAATTATATCACAGCTTTCAAGAGGATCGTTCTTGGAATCCTCGTTCTCCTAATGCAAACCATTCTCAGCTGTACGGATGGAATCTGATGTTTAGCTATAATTCAGATTTGGGATTCTCTTGTAGTGAAGCTAAATCGAGCTCTATATAATTGCAACACCAAATTTTATCAAATTTGCAAATTCCCTGAAATTCAAACTTTGGTTTTTGATGTTTTTGTGAATGCGTTAACTAATATCATATTTATAATCAGAAATATAACTACTAAACTATCATCGGATGAATCAATTGATTTTTTTTTTAACATATTGGTATTGTTTTGGTTAAAACTAATATCATATTTGTAATGAGGGCAAAAGATTGGTTTAGATGAGATATGACTTATTAATTTCCGTCACTTTTCTTATGAGAAATCACAAAATAGTATAATTTTTCTAACATATTAGGGCAAGACAGTTAATTTGAAAACACACAAGAGCAAGATACTCAATTAAGTGAAATACAAGGTTATAATCATACTTTTCAGGTAAAAAATTTAATGTATTTTTTACATTCTTTCCAATTTATTCTCTTTTTTGGGTCCTCAACCAAATTCTCTCCTCCTGCATTAGTCCTTGCTGGAGGTAGGAGATGAGACAAAATGCATTTTGGTCCCTTCAACAGTTATAGGGATATTTTAGGTATTATGAAAATATTTCAACAGAGTTGGGAAAGGAAATCTAACAGAATGACAAAATAGCTAATACTGCAAGCTACAAAGAAAAAATAGACCAATATCTAAAAATAAGAGACAAAAGAATCAAATATTGCAAACTAAAGGATAAAAATGTAATTGGAGTATTTTAGGTATTATGAAAATATGTTAACTGCCTTAGGAAGGAAAATCTAATAGAATGAATAAATAATCGAATATTGCAAACTACAGGGACAAAACAATTGAATATCCAAAAATAAAGGAAAAAAAAGCCAAATATTGTAAACTAATGAAACATAAAACTGTACTTTTCCCATTAAACAATATCTCAAAGGTTTAACTATAATAAACCTTTGAGATATTTCATCATCCCAATGCTTCTTAGAAAAGAAGTTTGATTGATAAAAGAAGCATACACTTTTAGGTTTAGATTTTCCAAATTACTCCAGTTATATGATAAATATGGGCAACAAATCTTAACTTTTGTACAAAAAAAAATCATCAAAATAATAATTTTACTGTAACTTATAAGTTACCTGCAGCACCAAAATTTGTTCCGTTTAAAAAATTAGTCCCTATATATAGGGCTTTGAGGTTTGGGAACACAGTGAGCGATTCTATCAATCGGCTTCTTCCATCTATTACGTCTATATAAAGGACGCTTGATTGTACTAAATCTATACTAATTGATTATTAAGTTTTAAATTAGATTGTTTTATAAAAATACTATAATTTACAAAATAATAGATAGACAACTCTATCGTGATGTTAATATAAAATTCTAGCCATCTCTTTTTCTCTCATTCTACTGGGTGTCTTATCCTATTTGATAGTTTGAATTCCCCTTACAAGTTATGTTAGATGATAACAATTTGAAATACAGAGTGGATTGATTATCTCTTTTTATTGGAAATCCGATTTTTAAAGTATGAGTAAATCATTCTTTCATATTAATTAATTGAATTTGGTAGTGCTCCATTAAACATGATTACTCTAATATTTATGTAAGTTTCAGATGAAGATAGTTTTCAAAAGGGCACAATTACAAAAGAATAAGTGTTTTTTTTTCAACTTAAATTGATATAACGTCTGATTAAAGTAGTTTGTGCTAAACACATGACTTAGCATATTTAATAACAAGAGATATAAAAGAAATATCTTAACTTGTTATGAATGAAATATGTATTTACCTATTTGAGCAGAACATGTTCTGTTTTATGCATATTTTTGGCAGGTGAAATTTGGTTTTTCACTGAACCGAACCGAATATTCGGTTCGGTTTGAATTTGGTTTCTCCTATTTGGGTTGAATTCGGTTTTTCAAAATAAAATTGGGTATTAGGTTTTTAAAAAATAAAATTCGGTTTTCGGTCGGTTTCATTATTTTGGTTACCACCCCTAACTAAAGTAAAAAACAAAATATAATTAATAATATAACATAAAATAATATATTAAATATTAAAATAGATTTATAGTGATTTCTAATCTTATATTTATGTATTTATAATAACAACATGAAATAATAATTAATAATGCATAATCCGCACATCACACTGGTGTAAACCTAGTTAAACCATTAAAACAAAGAAAAAAGGAAAAGCAATTATTGACCATTTAAATTGAATGGTGCTTCTAATTGATTGTTGGGCTTGAGAGGCACATAGAATAATTAGGAGTTTCACTATTAGTAAATGGCATAAACTTTCTTATATTCAGCAAATAGCAAATCTCAAAAATAAAATCTAATAATACTCTTATTAAACTACCATACGCTGATTAACCTATATGAAACAGAAGAATAGTGGAATTTCAGAAATGCTTTTCGTTAAAATAAAAATGGAAGAAACTCTGATCTTCTACTTCTTCTTGATTTTTGGATTGTACTTACTGGTATATGCCGTCTATATACCTTATATAGACTAGTGTATAAGCTCAAATAGTGAGAAAAAAATTTAATTGCAGTTAAAGTTTTGGAAAAGAAGAAAAAAAGATGTATTGTTACATACTATCCATATATACCGGTATATGAGTTATATATACAGAATATATGATATACATACCAGTATATATCACTCCTATATCAGTATATATGAGTCGTATATATAAGTACATCTCGTTTTCTTCTTCCCCAAAACCCTCACCGCCATTAGCAATTTTCTATTCTCCAAAGATCAGTATATATACCCAAAATATATCCCCGGTATATACGGTTTGTATAAACCAATATATTTCCTCTCCTTCTTCTCCAAAACTCAAGCCGACATTATCAGTATATATACCTAATATCTCGGTATATATGGCTCATCTTTTTCTCTAACCAAACCCTAGTTACCATAATTGTTTCCCTCTCCACCATAATCAAGAACACCATGACTGTTTCTATCCTCCATAAATAACAACACTATCCGAAAAAATAAATAATCAACCTACAAAAACAATGAAAAAATCAAAAATTCAAACACAAAATCGAAATAAAAAAAAAATAATAATAAAAAAAAAGAAAAAGAGAAAGAGAGAGGCAGATCTTGAAGAAGAAGAAGACGTGAAACTAATCACACTTGGAAAAACGCGATCTATTTTAATAAAATAATTTTTTGTTAATTATTTATTTTTAAACATAGTTTACACTCATACATCCAGTTAGTAGATTAGAGGGGGTGAGGTTTTGTTAATTATTTAATAAGTCAAAGGATAGAAAAGTTAATGTAACTAAATATATCTTATTTACTTTATTTTCAAAACTACATGATATTAACTTTTTTAAAGTTTGAAAAAGTGGTTCATTTTTTAAAAAATTAGCACTTTTATGTAAGAAATGATAGGATATTATTTTTATTAAAACACAATTATGTAAGAAAGGGAAGAAAAAAAAAAAGTGAAATGATGCCGAAGCACAAGTTTAGGCTCCAAAACGATCCATTACTAAGGGCCCAAATACTTATTTATGCTCTGTTGAGTTGTTTTAAAATATCTAAAAAGAATTTTCACTTTTGAACAAAAAATAAAAAAATATAATTTTATTGATAAAAAAAAATCATGAATAACTTGTTATGGAGAAAGTTTTACATAGACCTGGTTTATTATATTATTTATGAACTAATCCACTAAAATGATGACAAATTAACATATAATTAATTAGAATGATGTTAAAATATTAAAATAATTATAAAAATATCACTTTATTAAGAAATACAAACAATTATATGCCACGCAAGCACTTGTTGTCCTTTAATTTTTGATAAGTTTGAAAAAAATGAAAATCTTTTAAAGTTTTAATCATCAATTTCTAATGAATTTGTGAAATATTTATGAGAAATTTATGAAACTCTAGTTTTAATAAAGGATAATGATTGAAATGTGTTTGGGATGAGGCTATCTTAAGGTCTTGGCGGATATGGATTCGATGGTTTGCTTGAGATTGACAGTTGGGATAAAGGTTGATAATTTGAGATTCGATTAGGTTCTCTTGTGGGAAGAGATTGGGTGGTAGAATCCAGTCAAGTTTTTCGGGAAGCTAATCAAGTGGCTAATGGTTTGGCTAATATGGCCGTTCAAGCTAGTTCACAGTACGAGAGATTTTCTAAGTCTTCTGGTCAAGTTTGGCAGTTGTGTTTGCAGGACAGGTAGGAAGTGGCTATCCCACGTATTGTTTGTCTTTGATTATTCCGGGTATCTCCTTTCGAGTTCCAAAAAAATTAATTATAAAAGGGCCATTTTATGAGATACTTACATGCTAATTGATAATAAGTTTACAATTAGTGTATAGTTAGTTTATAATGTTTTAAAAACTATGAAAACTTTATTAGTTATCTAAGAGTTTATGACAGGTTTATAATTGGTTTATAATACTTAGTTTGTAACAAATAATATATTTATAATAAATTTAAAAAAAACAAGCAATAGTGTGCAAAAAACAAAAAAAAAATTAAAACATAGAAACACAATTGCGAAAAACCTTATTGACTAAGTTCAAACTATTACTCACAGTAATTAGAAAGAACAATTTCACATATAATTCCCAAGATGAAAGAAAATAATAATTAAGGACATTAAAAAAACAACTTAAATTTGGAAAAGTGTAATTCTTTCGTGTTTCCAACCCGTTCTTTCAACTAACTTACTACAATTACTATTAATTAGCTTTATATCCGCACGATATGCGGATTGTGTATTTTTTAATAAATAATATTGTAATATCTAAATTATAATGTTAAAATTTTTAATTTGAACAACAATTTATTCTTTAATTTTTACTTTATTATTATTTTAAATTTAAAGAGATATATAAAAAAATAAAAGGGAAATGTATCAATCATTTATATTTGTGTTAATATTGAAAAATGGGTAAATTAAATTATTTTAACATTAATTTGATAAATTTTTTAAAGAGAGTTTGATAAATATATTACTAAGATAAATAATTATAAAACATTGAAATACTCTAATTTTAATAATTTAAATTTATTATAAACTGCTATTAATTATTTTATAATTTAATTATTAAAAAAAATTAATTTTTTTAATTTATAAACTTGTAACTAAAATAAATCCTACTAACACCATTATTAAACAACAATTATTAAATATCATAATTCATAATTATTAAAATATAAAAAATTATTTTTAATATTAATTTAATAATTTTTTAAAATAATTGAAAAAATTAAAATGTCATAACATTAAAAAAATAAATATATTATAAACTATTCGTTATTACTCAAAAGAAAATGAAAAATTATAATATATTGAATGTGATTAACTTAAAATTAGAAAAACCTAAAAAATTAACAACTAATCAATTTTTCTTTGTACCACATCATCCACCATTTCTCAAATTTTATATATGTTATAGATAGACAAATACCCAATAGTACCGCTTCTTCATTTTCTCCATTTTTAATATATATAATAGTTGATTTATGTCTCTCTTAATAATGTGCAAAATAGATCCCATATTATAGAAAAACTTTAAGGAAAGTTTTGCCCGTACAAATAAACGTATTAAAAGCGTGATGTGAATAGGAGAGAGAGATTTATAAACGGTTTTAGTTCGGTCCATTTTAGCATAATCCAACGACTGATTGTACTTTTAATTTTATCATTCAACACTATCACTTAAATGAATTTTCATCTTTTAACGTTTCTTTTCCTAATGACAATATTGTGATTTGTCACACTCACCGATATCACAAATTTTCAACTATCACGTGTGGTTAATTTCCAAGTATATATTTTCTTCATTTATATAGATATATAAGTTGACGAACTTTGTGCTTACATTTCTGCATACTTTTGATCATATATAGCAGTTGATGATGAATGTGTTTTTGTTAACACTATATGAGAGCAAACCTATTGTATATCTTATTCCAATACATCGAAAACATAAGACTCAACATCAATTTGGACATAAAAAACTTATGAAATTCCTAACTTTGACAAAAAAAAAAAAAAAGAGCGAATGTTATCTATAAGAAAATAGTAGCAAATGGTGGCCACCAACTCAACATAGTAAAACCACACTCATTGCCAATATGGATTTATGTACAAAATAACAGCTGTTCCTAATAATAGTATAATGTAAGCCACCACAAAAGTCTCACGGAATGCATCCATGTCGATGAAGCCATTATCTTCTTGTTCGTCCATGGAAGTATTAGTTGGTGATGGTGGTGCAAACATTGTTGTATTGCATTGTTTAGGGAGTGGAAGTCCACAAAGGAACGGATTTCCCTCATAGCAGTTTCGTTCAAATGTTCCAAATTGATTAATCCTCTCCGGTGTCCTTCCAGATAAGTTATTATATGCAACACTGAAAAATTCTAAGGTGGTTAACTGGATAAGCTGAGGTGGAATTCGTCCGCCTAAATTATTGTAAGAAAGATCCAACGACTCAATTTTCTTCAAATTTGAAAATGATTGTGGAATTGATCCTATCAAACTATTGTGTGACAAATTTAGCACTTGGATTTGTTCAAGATTTCCTAATTCAAGTGGAATTTGCCCTATGAATTTGTGAGAAGATAGGTCAATACCTGAAAATAATCGAAGAGTGGTTGGTTGGTAAGAATATGAAGAATTTTTATTTGTGAAGTCCACAGGTAGTTGTGGTGGTATAACTTTCATGCTTGAAGTTGCAAATGTGCTAAAAGATGTTTCATTTGTAGACCAATTGTTGCATTTCAAACATGGCAAAATGGTACCAGAAAGATTATTATGTGAAAAATCAATAACGCTTAATGAATTCAACTTGCATAATTGAATGGAAGTTCACCTTCAAAGTTATTGTAACTCAAAATAATATAGCTTAATATCACTTCCTCTCTAAACAATTCTGAAATGGGACCTTCGAAATTATTATGGCTCAAATCTAACACCACCAACGTTGTGATATTGTAAAATACATCCCTCAATGATCCTTGTAGACTATTTTTGGATAAATGAATTTCTCTTATACTAGGAGGATTAAATTTGAATGGTAAGGTTCCTGAAATATTATTCTCTGAAAGATTTAAGACTTCAAGAGAAGTACTTACTATCCAATTTGGTATTTGGCCAGAAAGAGAGTTGTTGGATATGTCTAAAATTCGCAGTAAACCCATGTTTCCAAATGAAGAAGGGATGTTTCTATTAAATCTATTCATGGACATGTATAGACTCTGTAAACTTGGAAAATATTCTCCAAATTTTTCTGGAATATGGCCATAGAAGTAATTTTCAGAGACATCCAAGGTTGACAAATTCACATGAGAATGAACCGGTAATTTCATGGGCCCCGAAAGAGAATTGTTGGCCAAAACAAGATGCTCTAGTTTTGTGTTATTGTCTAACAACCATAATGGAAACTCTTCTTTTATTTTGTTGTGAGAGAGATCAAGAATTTGTAGGTTATACTGGTAATAGAGGAATTTGGGAAGTTCTTCACCATTGCCTCTATTTCCAGACAAATAAAGAGTCTCTAATTGAAATTTTGGAGCTGAGTTCTGATCCTTTATAACTGCAGATATGTTGTTACCACCAACATCCAAATAATTGAGTTTTGAATTGTTGAAAAATGGAGAGAGTGAGATTGGAATTTGGAAAAGATTTCCAGAAAGCTGTAGGTTTTCAAGATTGATAAGTGTAGATAAAGCAATGCCTCCTATAAAGTGATTAGAAGATAGATCTAAGCGCCTAAGCGATGTCAAATTTGATAGACACGGTGACAAGATACCATGAAGATCATTGCCTCTTATATCCAACTCTTGTAAGTGCTGTAATTCACAAATACCTGAAATTTGTAAAAGACAAAATATAATATTAATAAATTATAATATAAGATGAAAAAGTAAAAGAAAATTAAAATAATAACCTGAAATATTATTTGTTCCTTGTAGTCTATTATAACTAAGATCGAGAACCTTTAAAGATGATAGACTACTTATAGATGACAATATGGTATTGTTGAAATTGTTGCCACTTAATCCAAGAAGTTCCAAATTGGAAAGTATTGATAGTCTTTCAAAACCTACAGATATTGAAATATATACTAGTTTAATTAATTAGTGTCAAAATTTATGATAAGAAAATAAATAAACAAAAAGAGATTGACCTTCATTTCTAACATAACCATTAAAATAGTTATCATCTAAAAGAAGATTTTTTAATTGTTGGAATGGAAGAAAAAGAGAGGCATTTAAATACCAATCTCCTTTTATATTAAGACGCATTAAATTGAGTGAGATAACTCGGGTAGTAGTTTCATTGCACTCAACACTTTCCCAATTGCAACAATCGACATTAAGTAACCCCGAAGAATAAAGATAATCAAAAGGATCATTGAAGAAAGACTTAATTTGCAAAAGTGCAATTTTTTCTTCCTCTACACAACAATCACACCTTTCTTGTAACAACATCGCTACAATTACTAAGAATATCCAACAATACTATTTCTTAACTCTCTCCATTTTTCTAAATTTTCTTGATGTCTTTCTCTTTGCTCCTAAAGGAAGTATATATATAAATACTAGCAATGAACAAAATGGACCCACTTCATGGAAAAACATAAAAGAATAAATTTTAGTAGAACTAATTGCATTTGGCTTAAGATATATTTTGAACTCTCTCTGTCCCATATTAGGTGTCCTAATGTCTATTTTTTTATCTTGAAATAAGTGTCTCATACTTAAATTATACCAAAATTTAGATAATAAATTTTCCTTTATACCCCCATATAATAGAAAGTATATGTGTATAATAAATAATAACATCTAAACAAAAGGCACGTTACACTTCAAATTATATGCTTCATTGACCTAAAAATTACAAAAGTTCAAATAATTGAAAATTTATCTTCAAGAAATTATTAATATGCACTTATTTCACTTCAAATAAGAAAATTTTGTACAGCAATGGACCTATTTCTTCCAACTTAAAACATAATTTTCCACAAATAATATATTCAAAGTCTTTTATTCAAAATTTTTCAAGTCTTCTATCCACAATCTTCTAAGTCTTCTTGGTCAATAAAACACACTTAACAAGAAGAATACTTTTTTGAGGTGTCAAGTTACAAAATTTTTGTCACAATAGTAAAATAAAATATTCAGATACAAGTCCTTTAGATATTGTCGATCCATTCATCATGCAAGGAAAGTATAATCCAATTAATATTTGGTAACCAATTTACAATATACCGATTTACCAAATTACTGAATATTGATTTACCGATTACCGAATTTCGTAACCGAAACCGAATTATTTTGGTAAAAATTTTTGGTATTCGGTATTTATTGAATAGTGCTCACCCCTATGAACGATTCAATCTTACTTCTAAATAGATAAATAATAAATGTTGCATGATAGGTAACACTATGATGTATCACATGGTACGGTCACTTTCTACTTCTAGAGTCTTACATTAATATTGATATTTCATCTATCCCAAAATTAGTATTCCTTTTATATATATATAAATAGTCATATTGATATAATTTTTTTTTTCAATTTCACTATCTATTCTAAAATTAAAAAATATTAGTTACTATTTCAATATGCTTATAATACTTTGTTGACTAATGTTATTATAGTAAAATGCTTCTAAATAAATAAATTAGAAAAAATTTCTTAATATTTTATAAAAAAGAGGTGGGAGATATATTTTACTTTGAATTATCTTGTAAGTTATTGGAAAATAAAATGGGTTAAATCACAGAATGATATATAAAAATATAAATAGGAAGTGCTCTTTTGATTTTTATTTGATTCATTTCTAAAGAAAACTCTGCCATTTTCTCATTTTAAAAGCCTTTGGAAAACGTATAAAAAAACAAGTATTTTTTGTGAATAAATTTAAAGTTGACTGACTTCCTAAGGGTGAGAAGAAGAAAATTCCATTTATAATTAATGGGTCAAGGTTTTAGAAAAATAAACTTATAGTATTTAGTGTGAAAAATTTACATTTTGATTCATGCTACTGAATATTAATGATGAAAAAAAAAGTATTTTTTTTGTCCTTACTGTTTAGCGATAACGTTTTTTTTTTTTTTAAACAGAATAATCTAAGAGTATAATATCTGGAAAATGAAAGTTTTGAGAGTATATTTTAAAAACTGAAGGACCTATATTTTAAAAACAGAAAGACCTTAAAATGTTAAAAACCTGAAATATAATCTCTCAAAAATTAAAATAAATATGAAACAAAAGACACTTATTGATGACTAAATAACCTTAAAGGTCTTCGTTAGAACTTGGATTGCCAAAAAAACAAATCTTCACTGGGATATGAAAAATTATAATTAGTTGTGGAATTACCCACAAGTGAGCGGACATAATATTCAAATAAGTTGAATAGAACTGCAGTTAGCTAATCACAGTAGCAAAAATTGGAAAACTGTGTTCTTTACATATAAGGCTAATTATGCAAAAAAAAAAAAAAAAAATATTCCAAACCAATATTATCATGCAATTATTTCCATTTCAAGGAAGAACAAGTATAACTTTCAACAATTCCAAGTCTTCAATCCCCAATTTTCCAAGTCTTGTTAGTATTAGTTCCAAGTCTTCAATCCCCAATTTTCCAAGTCTTCCTTGTTAGTATTAGTTCCAAGTCTTCAATCCCCAATTTTCCAAGTTTTCCTTGTTTGTTTTAGTTCCAAGTCTTCAATCCCCAATTTTCCAAGTATTCCTTGTTAGTATTAGTATAAGGTCTAGTTAAAACAAACATATTTAACACATAAAGGGACGGAACAAGAAAAGTAATTTTGGGACCGAAACTAATATTTTTTTTTATATATATAAACAAGGTCACTAATAGATTGGTAAAAGTTGAAAACTTTCATGTCTTATCATTTTCATGAAAGATATGATAACTAACCAGACTTTGACAAAACTAATGCATATTACCTTCATTAAAATTTATATATTATACATTATAGCCACGATACTTTTTACATGAAAAATGTGAATAGAAAAAATGTAAGTACGACTAAAATTTGTTTCGAGTTCAAATTCTATTATTTTGATATATAAATTATATTTATGTAAAATTACTTTTAAACTAAAATAATTTAATTGTACAAAATAATGTAAAAAATTGTAACTTAAAAGTAAAACAAACACTTGATAATTTTTTTTTTAAAAAAAGAACACTTAGTAATTTTATTTAATCAAAAAGGTCGCAAATGAAAAAAAACTTATTGTACAATTTTTGTACCAATATTATATAAATTTTGTACAGTTACTATATTATTGTATTGTTTTTGCATAACTATTATATAGATTTTATAGTACTGTACAATGCCCACTATACAACGACCCTTTTTTCCCCTTTTTTTTCAAACAAAATAACCAAAAATACTTTCAAACTTTAAAATAGCCATTTTTCTTTTCAATTCTTCTATGTATTCATTTTTGCAAAATAACAAAAAAAAAAAAAAAAGGGGGTACGGCCGAATTTACATATATTCCTACCATGAAGCCCCCTTTGCTTCCCCTGAACAAGTATGTCTTTTAAAGTGAAGGGATTAATAAATTATTCCATAAGAATTTAAATACTTTTATATTTTCTTCATTCTAAAGTAAGTGTCTCACTCAATGTTAGTAAATGAGCGTAGCCTAGCCGAGTACTACAAAGCTCAAGTTCGGCTCGTTTGCTTTTTGAGCAAAGCTCGAAGCTTTTATCGAACTGAAATTCGAGTAGCTCATGAGCAGTTTATTTTATCTAAAATCCTAAATAAGAGAAAGAAAGAGATTATATGTGCACAGTTAGATATAAATTGTTATTTTATCATCAATTAGTCATTATATTACTCTTGACATGTATTTTTCAACCATTCAAAACTCAGTTATTTCGATTGTAGAGGTAATAACATATATGCAATTTTAGAGGATAACAATTCAACTCCATATGGTTCATTTAGAGATTCTCTATCTATCTAACAATGTGTATACATAGTGAAAAAACTCCCAAATTTATATTTTATCAACATAATCTAATATATGTTGGTTGATATTTGGAGAGGAGAGTTTCAATTTTGGTTGTTACCAATCAATTCTCATCCTAATTTGTTATATATGGATATGTCTAATAATTATGTCAACCGCCAAATTTGAAACTTTTGCCAGGATAATGAGTCTACATGTAATTTATTAGACTAGTTACCAAAGCAGTTGGAAAATACGACTTTTCTTTAACGATTTTGGTTTTTTATTATTTTTTTTTACTAGCTTTACCCATTTTTTCTGTGCATGTCACCGATAGTATAATACTAACAAATGAGTTAAGCAAGGAGGCGGCCCAGCTGAGATGGTTGAGAATCATGGCTGTGGTGGCCAACGTCCAGCGTTCGAGCCCCACGCCTACCAAAATGCCCCTCCTATTCCCCCTCCCCCCAATACCTAAGGTAAAAAAAACGAACAAATGAGTTAAGCTTACCCTGTCCACAAAAAAACAAGATAAGACTATAATAGTCAATTAATAAAGATAGTTGATCCAACTGATAAACATTATGTTAAAAATAAAACTGATAAATAGTATCGATTCATTTAAGTAGATTTCAAATTCTGAGTATTATCGTATGCAGTTATCCTCTTAGAGACTCACGCGCCATTACAAAATGCAACAAGGATTGAGTCCAAATTTGTCGGAACAAAATCTTAAAGACCGGGAGGGTTTAAAAAAATAAAAATAACGAAAGTTCTTACGCTTTTTTTATTAGTTTATTAATCTCCTCATTCTAATATGCTTTTTTGCTTTTTTATTTAAAAAAAAATGCATTTCACTCAGTACATTTACTTACTGTTAAAATTAATTAAATAAAAAGATTTAATTAATTAGGATCCGCCTATGACTTGTGGGTCATGGGTAGACCCAACCAGGTTGTAATGGGTAATAGGGTTAATGAGTAACCCTAATAACCAAACACACACACACACACACACACACACACACACACACACACACATATATATATATATATATATATATATATAAGAGATTTAGAAATATTTTT